>CM068826.1:78598393-78900893 GCA_028554795.2 Sinohyriopsis cumingii | reverse complement strand
TGTCCCACCCAGTTACATCTAGTGAGGCAGCTGTTAGTACCATTTTTACAAGTTTTTGGTATGACATAGCTGGGGTTTGAGCCCATGACCTCCCACATCTGTGGCAGATGCTCTAACCACTAGGTCACCAGAGTGGTGTTAATCAGATGGATAATAATGCCTTTACTGAGGGATTATACAATGGGGAATTATATAAAAAAAATAGAAGAAAATGATATTACTTTTCATTCCATACTTTACTGAGAGGTACAATGTATTTCTTTAAGTTATCATAAAAATGCATAAAACAAACAAATGGGTGTATCATGTGAAAGCATGTTTTAATTGATTTTCAACAGCCAAGAGTTAAGATCATGTAAAATATGTAACAACAATAGAACAAAATGTAGCCAATTTAATTGGATGTATAACCGTACCCTTTCTGAATGACTTGATAATGATGAACAACTGTATTAAAATGACAGAATTATGAAGATAGTGATGTTAAATTTCATTCCTTATGACATTATGCATAAACTTCAGTTACTCACTCACAGTGTAATTTTGTCTTATTAGATTACTGAGTTTATATTTAGACTTTTAAATTATTAGACAAGTGTCATACTTAACTGCAAAATTTTAATTCGTTTTGGCCATGAAAGAATCTTTGATTTGATTAATATTTTTTTTCAATACATATACAGGTGTAGAGCTGGGAATGAAGAATTTCCCCAACATACACCTTCACAATAATACATGGTTGGAAATATCTGGTTTGTGTATTCCTGTTTATAGATATGTAAACCGTGTGTGTGTTCATTCTATTAATAGGTAATCATGAATGGAATTACCAACATGTTGAACAGGAAGGAAAAGCAAACTATAAACACAACAGTTTCTGCAAGTACATGTATATAAATCAGTGGACACCCAAGATATTGATAAGAATTTAGCAATACAATATTCAATACTAGATGTATGCAATAATAAAGTGTATGTATATGCATATACATATAAAATAACCACTAATGTGGTACCTATTTGTATTATTTAAGATTAGTCCATGAAAACTGAGAATCAGAAACATTACAAGAATACAGCCTCATAGACGTCAACTCAGTGTATTGAATGTATTGACCTTCAGTCTCTTAATATATTAAAAATGGGGGTGGTCTTTGTTCTCGTGGTTTGAACACACTGTCATCAATAGTACTCAACTGATACCCCTTACGTGTGTGTAGATAATTAGGGAAAATAAGTAAAATACCAAGATGATAATACCAAGATGATAATAGATATATGCATTAATTAATAAGCGTACACATCCCTCTGAGGTAAATCTCACAAAATTGCCTTTATAAGCATGTTCTGAACCAAGCAGAGTGTAATGAACAATTATATACCTCTTTTCTATAATGAAGCGTTAGTAGTCTCCATTGTAAACATCAATCAACATTACATAGCTCATAGATTTTAATGAATGAATGCTACACGGCCCAGTCAAGGCGATGAGACTGCTGCAAAAAGAAAGTGACTCCAAAGATTTCTAGAGGAACTTTGTGAGCTGCAAGCAGGCATAAAACACTCAGTTCCAGGAGACTTTGATCCTATTCTAAAAATGTCTCTGCAAGTGGTTATGAAAAAGGCAGTACCTGCTATTCGTTTTTTCCGTATTTCCTGTCATCAAAAGCATGCAGTAATAACAAAAGTTAACTAGTTTATACAGTTTGGTAAAGCAACACGGCTACAATCGTAAATTTCTCATTTTACTCTTCAAGCTATCATGCAGCAAATTAATTTTATAAAACTTGTAACTTGATGAAATGTATACGTACATATTTATTTCACTTATTCATTTATTATTGATATCATTTATTACTGATATCTTAAAGCTGCTGGAGAATATCAGAAAATAATCAGTCTGCATTTTATTTGGAATTGAAGGCAGGCATCGTCCTGGGCTTCGCCAATGTCGCAAATTGCAATTTTTTTTTCCTTATTGGCGACAAAAATATCCCATCTGGCGATTTTTTTGGCGACAGACTTTTTGGTTATTTAATTTGTACATACAATCATAGATTTGGACTGGATAAATTAAAAGGGAGAACGAAAGGAAGCCACAAACTTGACTAAGCAATGCATTGGAATCAATCTGTTACACAAACAATCCTTTGTTTGTATTGACAACCCCATCTTTACAGTGCATTGTTACATCATAATCTGCTTATGCTGACATCTGGGTTGAGTACTGTATGCTGTGATACAGTCAATCATGCTACCGAACTATACCTACAACTGACCGACTTCTAAGACGCGAATAGAACAGATACAATTAATTGAATGGCTAAATCTTCTGTTGTTTTTTTTTTTTTACATATACCAGTACAATAGTTTTGCTGAACCTTCATAGAAAACTGATAACCTTTGAAGTACCGACTACTGTGTATAAATACAAAGTAAATGGAAAAAATCTCAATCACAATTATGTCTGTCGCCAGTACAGCATTTTACTCATTGATCTTTTCCTTTGCCATCAATCCGTGTTACGGCTGCTGAGACTTAAACTTCGAAACAAGAAATAGCACCAAAAAAAACCCAACCAGTTTTGCATAATTAATAATAATTATTTATTTCTCAAAATACAAGAGTGAAAGAATCTCTAAATTGGGTGTGAATTTATGCTTATATATACGGTCCAATATTGCCAGGTGTTGACTCGTGTAAGTTTCATTCGTGGGAATGGAGATCCTATTTTGTTTGTCGAGAAAATTTATACAGCATTCAGTGACCATTCTTGGGATTTAGGAAGCAATTCACTACAAGCTTTGTGAAGCTAGCCATAAAGGGGTGGGGGGGCTGCTGATAGACTACTGGTGTCACCTGTCAGTGCTGTGGACTGTGAGCGTGGATTCAGTAAGATGAACCTCATAAAAACTGACATCAGAAATAAACTCTGCATCTCATCTCTCGAGAATTTCATGAGAATCAGCATGTACAGATGTGAAAAATTTGACTTTGAAACTACATTCAACAAGTGGGCAGCCCTAAAATTGCGACGGATCTTCATGTAACACTTTGTAACATTTTGTTAATGCTTGTTGAAATTAAAGAATTAACTAACCCATCTTTTGTAATTTTCATTGCCTGTTACATTAATAGACTAAATGAACACTTGGAAAAATGTACACTACTTGTTCTGGCGACACTTTTTGAAAATTGGCGACAAAATATTGAGGTTGGCGATTTTTTGGGCGACAGCTTTTTAAAAGCCAGGACCATCCCTGGAAGGAGTTCGAGTCTAAAATTCGATGGCGAGCAGTTTGACATATTAAAGGAAGATCCTCCAGATGACATTCTAGTCAATGATCTTATCTACATTGATAGAAACTTACACCTTTATTATAATTAATGTCTCAATAAAACAACTGTATCTCTTGATTAAAGCTGTAATAATAGTAACAGTGACACAGCTGTTACCTAGTATATAAGTGTATTTGAAAAATGTTATTTAACACTGATCACTTGGATTACAAACTATAGAGTATATACCGGTAATAATAGTCCAGTAATAATTCTGCCATGGAATTATGTATTATTCATTTGAAGAATATAAAGATTTGCATGGAACATATCAAGGTCAAGGTTATTAAAAATGTTATGGTATTTTTCATTTCCAGGTACAGTACTTAAGGTTTCGATGAATTTGAAAACTTCAGTCAGATTCCCTGAACTCCTTTCAAGCGTTTAACTATACAGAGTTCCAGAGGAGAGCTGTAAACTGCCTTGACATGAGAAAGATGAAGTTCAGCAGTTGGATCACTTTACCCTACTCTTTCCTACAGATCATGATGCAATACACAAACAGTATATCAACTTCAAGGCAAAACTCAAAACTAATAAAATTCAGAAATCCAAAAGCAGATACGTATGCCACAATCATTTGGAATTCCATACTTGAAAATGGTTAAATTTTCAAGTTATTGGAAACAATGTTAGTTGTGAGCCCTTTTACAGCGGAATGTGAAAAAGGGTTAAATCTCATGAACAACATCAAAAGTGTAAAGAGAAACTGTATAAAGCAAGACATGCTAATGAACATCAACACTGCTTACCCAACAAGTAAGGAGGGCATTGATAGATGAATTGGACAATGGTTGACATCAGGACCTGGAAAACTTTGCTTTATGTGAAATATTTTGTTAACCAATGTTGTGTATGAAAAATAACCCCCTTTTGGACACATGAGACTGGAATCAGGTCTTGTAGGATTGGCATCAGTGTTTATTATTTTTTTGTTTAGAGTAACAAGCCCTATGCATTTTGTTAGGAAGATGCATGTGAATTATCATTTATCACTTTCGAAACCTGAAACTTTCATTGTGGACAAGAGATTATTGTCTCGAACTTCAAGATCCTTTCAAGCTCCATGAATACAAAGCCTCAGAGAGACGAAAGAACAAATGAGGGATAGATTATTTTATTGGAACAACAGAACTACATCTTTCTGACATGATACCAGTGGACCTAAAGAAGGATTCAAAAGCAGACAAATCAGAGGAGGTTTTGGCTCATGACCCCATTACATCCATACGATATGGCCTGCTCAATCATCCAGCTCAGTTCTGCTCTGAATAAGGTTGACATTAAGATGCCACAGAAAACCTAATGAGACAACGCACAACTTTTACTTGCATAGGAGTTCACTCTTAACCTGGTTATTTAAAACATTGAATTCTTGGACTTGTCCGCTCATTCTGACAAGTGATGGATGAATAAGAACAAGCAGTTCAGAAAAATATACATAGCTCAAGATAATGTAATCAGCTGACTAAGAATGCATGAAGAACTTCTGTAATGGATTCGAAGTATGCAAAAGTTTTAATTGGTTGCATTTTGCTCAAGTTATGTCTGCACAAGTACAACTTACATTCATACAAGTTATGTCTGCACAAGTACAGCTTACATTCATACAAGTCTGAGAGCTGGACAAGTTCTGGACATTACATGAACATATGAAATGATTATTTGATGACAGTGAGAACTCGATCAATCCGAGCCTCATATCTGAGTATACCTTCAGTTAGACCTGGTCACCAAGCTGTTTATTATTCTTAGATGCATAATAAAAATCTCAGCGATTAAGACTTGGTCTGGTATCATAAGTTTGTGTTTTGCATTGTTTTATAAAATACCCAATTGAAATGTTTCAAATTTCAATTAATTTCTAGCCTATCCAATGATGGTTTCTTATCTAGCACAAAGATGCAAACAATTTCAGAATATTCAGAGTCCTTCAACAACTGGAAATTAGAAATTTTAAACTGAATGCAAGATGGTTATTGTTGTTGTTGTTGTGGGGTTTAATGCCATTTTTCAGCACACAATAGGCTATGCATGGCGGCCAGTATTAATGGTGGAAGAAGAACCTGGGAAAACCCCGGGAAGAACCACCGACCCACGAGAAGCTACTGGCAAGCCAAGATGGTTATTAAAAAAATTTTTTATGCCATTATATACTACTATACTCTTCTTTATCAAGAAAATGTAAAGTTACTCTTTGACATTTCAATCTGTACAGACTCACAAAATTTCACAACAATAGCTTTGATGAAGGGAATGTTTCAAGTTTTAAATTTTGCTCTAAAATGTTATTTAAGCTTATTTTTTATGCTGAATTTTAAATCAAGTTGGCTTGAAATTTTAATTTTACATATACTTGTAAAACTTTCCTAAGACTGATTTCTATTAATCAGCAAAATACTGGTATATATCAATTTCATATTCTATATAAAACTGATATTAAACCTTATTACATACATATTTCAATTTGCGTTCTTGAAATTTGTCTTTTCAAAATGACACAAGAGAACAAGTACAAAATATGGAGCAATTGGATCAAGCTATTGTAATTAGCACAAGTAGACATATTTCTTAAATGCAGAAATGTCAGAATCCTCCGAGTTGTGCATTTCTGGCTTTTATAGTGACGAGGTTAACCATGTTCCACTATTGCTAACCATGTTACGAGGCTAACCATGTTCCACCATTGCTAACCATGTTCCACCATTGCTAACCATGTGCCGAGGCTAACTGTGTTTCACCATTACTAACCATGTGATGAGACTAATCATGACGAGGCTAACCATCTTCCACCATTGCTATACTGGGTTTCAGATTCTGATTTAGATGAGAATGAAGTGATAAGGAGTGAGAGAGGCCCTGAAATGAGCAACCTAGTTTTCCCAGATGTTCTACTGATGATTAATTTATAAAATGATGGGCAAAAAACTCTTTTGTTATAAGTATTCCTTCAGATATATTACATATTAAAACTGTAATTCACAATACAATTTTCTTCTTGTTATTGTTCTAGGGTTTAATGCCATTTTTCAGCACAAGATAGTCTATACATGGTGGCCAGTATAACTGGTGGAGGAAGAACCCTGGAAAACCCAGGGAAGAACCACCGACCCACGAGAAGAATACAATCTTGTCTTTTCAATATAAGTAAAATGTACTCCTTTTATTGTTTCAGACAGGAGTAGGCAAATGTGTCAAGATCCAAAGGTAAGAAGACAAATGAAATGTACAAAATAAGCCTAAAGATGCAATGCTATAGATGACCTCAACAACAGAAAACAGCAAAAGTGAATGGTCAAAGACTAGCTCAAAGCCAGAAAGTATAAAAATTGTAGCCAAAAAAAATCGCTACTCGTTCCAGTCAGAATGGAGCTAAAAGTATTAATAATGAATTTGTCTGGCTCCAATCAAGGTGAAAGGACTGCACCAAGAAAGAAAAAACAGGTTCATACATATGTCATAAACAAGACCTTGTTCTTTCTCAAGAATTTCTGTGGAAAGGAATACATGGAGAAATAAGATCCTGTTCCAGAATACTTACTGGAAATAATAATGCAACAGTTTATGTAATATAAATGAATCAAAAGTTGAAGAAAAACCAATGACATAGCTCCAAATAACTTTGGGGGGGGAACTTCAACGGTTTATATGTGTGCGTCCAATACCAATTCCTCTAGACTATGTTAATAAGGCCCAGTCATGTTGAAGAGACTAAGAAAACAGGCCATCAACAGGCACAAGCCAGAACATGCTCATGAATTATCAAGGAAACGAATACAAGGACAAACATGGTCAATTGACCCAGTTCCAGAACACTACCAACTTACTGGAAATAATGATGCCAGTATTTTGAACAATATTAATGAATTAATTGGTAAAGAAAAACCAACTGAAAAAACTCCAAAGAATTCTAGAGGAACATCTTGGAGCTGCAAGCAGGCATTCAGTACTGGTTCTTAGAGATCTGATACTATTCCAAAAATGTCTCCACAAGTTGCTAAGACAAAGGGTGTACGTGTTATTGAATTCATTTGTATTTCCTGGCATGGATAGAATGCCAGCGTGACCTATGATAAAAAAGTAACTGACTTTAGATAGTTAAAGATATTTGTTAAGACAATTCATGCAAAATCTCATTTACCACCTCTGAGAGCTCAAGAATTTAATGTGGAGAGAAATTAATCCATCATGAAGTCAAAGATCATTTCAAGCTCTATGAATACAAAGCCTCAAAAAGGCAAAAGAAAAAGGAGTGATGGATTATTTTATTGCAACAACAGAACTACATCTTTCTCACATGACACCAGTGAACCTAAAGAAGGATTCAAAAGCAGACAAACCAGAGGAAGTTTTGGATATATATACAAAATATATGAATATAATTTTGTGATATTAGTCTTATATTTTCTTAGTAAATTGAAAAATATGAAATAATTATTTAATACATTGGTGATCAATTATTATCCATTCCATGACTTAACAGTTAAAAAATATGTGCCAATATTACAAATATCATAAAATACTGAACCCAGTCAACAAAAACTTTTCAGTATTAAATAGACACAATGTCATGCCAAGAAACAAGCTTGAATGAGAAATTGCACTATTTATGCAACAAGTGTATCTATTACAATATAGTTTGTGTAATGGTACCTTAACTTCATGACATTGCATTGTGAAAGCAATATAAATTCCACCTCAAGCTTGTCGATAAAAAAAATATGTTATACAAACTATGGGAGCTAAAATATACTGTTATGGTTTCAATATATTACTGTATCAGAAAAATGCAAAAATGTAAATATTTAAATTTTATGCCATAAGGCCGGTTTTCCCATTAACTGGCTCATACAGTATTTTCACCCAAATAAATTATGTATATTTGATTTAATTTTGTTTGTAAGTTTTACAATCTTTTTATTTTTATTTCATTACATGTCAAAGTAATGTAATTTTGTTTAACAGGATTTTAATATTTTCCAGAAATTAGTTTGACCTGTTTTGTTGAAAACACCTAAAAATAGAACTTTGTATCTTTTTGCTGACCTAGTTCCTGACCTTGATTGAGAATCAAGTCAACAGCTTCTTTCTTAAATTCATTCTTAATGTGTGAATGATAATAGTGAAATCGAGGCTGACTGGGAGTATTTGACTTTAGACATAAATACTTTACAATGTTCTCCAAATTCTGAAGTGTTGACCTTCATCTGGGAATCTGTTTTGCATCTCAAGTTACTCTATAACCTTTGTCCAAAGAGAAATTAGTCAGTCGGGCTTCTAAAACACTGGGAGATAAAGTGTTTTGTTTTTTCTTTTGTGACCAGCTGAGTTATATTTTAAATTTTCTTAAATTATTTAGATTCTTTTTCCTGGAAATATTTGAGAGCTCATATAGAATTCTTGGACAAAGATATTTCTTGAAATTTTATTTGGAAATTCAAACACTGGAATTTTGTTGGTGAAACAACAAAGAAATGTAGACATAACAGCACCATACTGACTATAGTATACATCATCACCTTCCATTTTGGATTTTTCGTCAGGACTTGAACTCAATTTCATTAGAACATTTTATTATTAGGACTTCTAATTTAATAATTCTTGGATTATTCTTGGACTATTTTTGGATTTGAGTCTTAAACCGTACGTTCTTTTTTTTAATTTTTACATTGTTTTTCCAGGGAAATAAATTATTTATTAAATTTTACAAAGCTTGTTGTTTTCACTCTTTTTTTGCTACTTTTTATTAGAGCCTAAATACGTAACACAAGAAAAAAACTATCAATTATTCACTTCATTCAAGCAGACATTCTCAGCTTATTATATATTTTATAATGAGATACTGAAAATGCATCAGTTGGAGAGAATTAATATCACTACAATGGTAATACCCCTAGTATCACCATAGTGGCAATATTATTTTGGAAACTACTTTCTTTCCTGTTTTGAGATATAATGTATGCCCGCACTTGTATCTTCATATTTAGGTACATTTAATTTTTTCTTCTCTTTTCTCTTTCTCAACAGACCATAAAATATATCTCACGACTATGTTCAAGTGAGCAATGATGGTGTGCCTAAAACTGCCTAAAAATGAATTCAAACAACAAAAACTAGACTTAGTATTAGTTAAAAATAGTTTTCCATTTGAATAGTGCAAACTGTCAGTTACAGAACGTTTACAAGACCTGTTTTCATTCGATATTCAGTGTTAAATCATCTAAAAATGGTCAAAACATTGAAATACAATACAGGGACTTTAAACAGTTTGATGAGGAAAAGCTCTTATATTATTTAGTTTCCAAACCCTTCCAATCAGTCTACAATATAGCTGATGTCAACACTGCCAACAAATGGTATCGGATGTTCAATGCAGCCTTAGATAAGCATGCTCCAATTAAAACAAAAAGGGTTAAACACCAAATTACACCCAAGTGGATTATCCCCGAGATCAATGAGGCTAGACACCTAAGAGATAATTTCCACAAGAAAAAAGACATGAAAAGCTTTAGAAAGTGGAGGAATAAAACTAAGCACCTGATAGATAATGCAAAAAAGAACTACTATAAACAGGCTATTGATGAAAGTAAGAGTACCAAGACATTGTGGAAGCATCTAAAAGAGCTGAACCCACCCAGGAACAGATGTCTTCCCCCTAGACTTCAGCAAAATGATGATATAGCAACATCTGTACAAGACATTGTGGAAATGTTTAACAATTTCTTCATAAGCATCTCCAGTAACAGTATTCAAAACTAGACTAACAGCCCAATTTAACTTGATGCTCTTCTATTATTTATAAGAGCTATTATATATAAGAGCCAAAATTCCTGATGATAATTATTTTTCAATAGCTCATGTTCGTGAAGCTGATGTTTTTGATATGCTAATTTAGGTGAATATTAATAAATCCTCCATGAATTCTGAAAATTGCTGTACCAGTAATAAATAACAAAGTCACTAACACATATCATTAACTTAAGTATAATGAGTGGTAATTTTCCAGAAACACTGAAATGTGCAAAGGTTACACATATCTTTAGGGAGAAAAGGAGGATCCAGGGAATTACAGACCAATATCATTTCTACCTGTATTGTCAAAATTATTTGAAAAGCATGTAGCCATTCAGGTCTATAAATTTTTTGAAACATTACTTCTTATTTCAAAAAGCGCAATCAGGATTTAGAAAGTACCACTCATGCCAAACAGAACTTACCAAATTTATTGATCTTTGGCTGAAGGAAATGAATAAAGAACATATGACTGGGATTGTTTTCCTCGACTTCAAAAAAACTTTTGATTTTGTTGATCATGAAATTTTGCTGCAAACGTTGAACTGCTACAGGTTTGACAATCCTTCTTTAAACTGGTTTAGATCATACCAAAACCAAAGGTCTCAACAAGTAAGCATTGGCAATATTAGCTCTCAAACTTTAACAATTCATTCAGGGGTCCCTCAAGGCTTAGTTTTGGGCCCTCCCCACTTCCTTATCTATATCAATGATCTACCATTAAATAATGAATCATAGATACAGATTTGTTTGCAGATGATGCAACCTTGTATACATCTAGTTCTGATTCTGAAGTTATCCAAATGAGATTAAACTCAGACCATATTAGAGTCCAAAACTGGGCACAACAAAATAGGATGGTAATTAATGAAGGTAAAACAAAATGTATGATTTTGGGGATGTCACAAAAGCCACACAAGTCAGGGAACCCAGAACTATCTCTTGCAATAAATAATCATCCATTAGAAAATGTCAAACATGAAAAGCTTGTAGGTGTGACAGTAGATAATTTATTATGGAATGACCATATTGATAAGCTTTGTAAAACACTGTCATCCAAAATTGCCCTACTCAGCAGAAGCAAGAAATATTTACATTCAGAAACTGCCATTTTTCAGCACACGATAGGCTATACATGGCGGCCAGTATTAATGGTGGAGGAAGGACCCGGGAAAACTCCGCAAAGAACCACCGATCCATGAGAAGCTACTGGCAAGCTGTCTCACATACCCCCATTAGCCGAATATGAGACTCAAACCCACGCAGAGGTGAGATGGCAGTGAACCATAATGGAGAGTGCTTTAGGCCGCTCAGGGCCCCAATTATGTTTGAAAATAATGGAAATATCAGGCATTGATTAGCTAAAATATCATAGCCTCAACTGATATTTTGGATAGATCGAGGCTTCTCCAGACGAAGAACATATGAGTACAAGTATTAGTACTAGGGATACAAGTGCTGATTGCAAAAGGAAATCAAGAGACAATTAAATATGGTACATCATTAGTTAGCCAACAATAAATTTGACAAAGCCCCGCAATCCACATTTCAATGCAGAAATAAACTTTACAAATTAAAAAAAAAAAAAAAAATTCAGGTAACTCTTAATCTTTAAAACTTTTTGTTTCAAGATGCTATACTCTAAAGTATGTTGGACAGAACCACTTTGTGATGACTCTACAGTACCCAACCCCAATAAACTCCACTCTATCAATCTGCACAAAAATGTACAAACAAAAATAACAATTTCTATTTCACCTGAAAAGTCATTTGACAAAATACACAAAAGTGTTATATGTAGGAGCTACATTCGTAAAAAGCCACTGTCCTAAATCTGTGTAAACTTTCAGAACTTCCATTTTATCCATACAGTAATAATTCTTCACCCATGATATATTTTCTTATAATTCCAAATTATTAACTTTGTGAGTGAGTCATTAAGTACAAAATTACATATAAGATACATACCCAACATTTACTTATATATCTAATCACAAACCTAGGGATCATCTACACAGCCACCTAAACAAAGATCAGTAACTGTATACTGCATTATTATATGCTCATTTTTGTCTCCGTTAACTTATTTACATTGTCAGAACTGTATACATTTAGCATGTGCACATGAACTCCAATGCAATTCAGCCAAAGGGGGTAATTTGTGTTATGATGTTGATCAATTATTCTCAAAGAACACCTGTAGAACACATGTTCTGATAATAACAACTGCTGTACCTCTACTTGATATTGAATACACCTAGAATTGATAACTTATTACCCTGTGTGCCCACACAGTCATATACTTCATCTCAAGACAGAGAGAAAAGGAGATTTCTATATGGCAGCCATGCTTTATTCCAATAAAGCTAATTTACATCAAAATTTGTGAGCATAGTAATGATGAATTATTTGTGTTAGATACATACAGAAAAGAGTATATATGTGTGTATGTTACATCAAGATATTATCAGATATGGTGTTATCCTTGTATTTTATATTTTACAGAATTTTAATTTTTGCATTTTATAATTTATCTTGCTGTACTTCATGTCTGTATTTATTTGAACAGTGAGGTATATAGTAAACTGCTATTACATCCATACATACTGTTTAACAATGTTCCTCATCTCCAAAGGAATATTTTATTTAACGAAATAAAGGTAATTCTGCATCGTAATGGTCAGTTTTCTAGCTTGCATCAAATTTAGCCAGACATTGTAAAGACAAGCCTGTGAAGAACTGTTAGTATATATATGGAACAAGAACTATGCCTGAAACCAGACCTATAGACAAAGCATAATGGTTCGTGTGGACAATGGTGGTACCATAAACCTTACCATTGTCATGGCAGGACACACACAAAAATTAACTCTGTGGTGTAGCAATTTCAAAGACAAAAAAAAATGTAAATAAAATTTGTTCCGATGTCCATGGTTAGTTTTCCAGAACTTAGAACAGAACACGTAAATGATTTTGGCCACTAAAGCAATGTGTGATAACCTACACAAAGAGCAAATTTTCTTTGTCTATAACTTTATTGACATATCAAGTTGAAAAGTAGTAAATTTCAAAACTAAATGTAAACATTCCCAGAACATGGATACCTCACCACGGTGCCTGAAATGACCCAAATACAAACTTTACCACAGGTGTAATCGACAGATGACAGACATGGGTGATACTATATACACTGATGATCCTACCACCGTCATCATGGGGCACACAAATTGTAAAACTTTAGAACTTTCATATCTGTAAAAATTATTACATAATTGCTATTTAAAAGCAATTTGTTACTATCTTTAAAGGTTTTCACACCAATAAAAAGCGTTTGTAAAGTAAAAACTAATCTGAAAAGCTACCTCAATAAAGTAATTACCTGTCTTATCAGTTATAGCCTTGAGTTCCCAGTGGCCAAATTACAGTAACAAGCTCGCATTAAGCAATCAACTGGCCTAAAAGGTTACTTTTTCTACTTCACAAAGATGGTTGTTTAAAAACTGCACGATTGAATAATTGGAATTTACAATTGTAAAACCACGATATGCAATTTGGAATTGCTACTAAATTTAAGTAATGTCCATACCCCATATTTTCATTACAAATTGGAAACCTTCTTATGATCCATTACTACCTGATCTCTTTGCGAGTAAGAAAAACATTTTTATATATAAAATACCACCCATTTTTACTGCTATTTGGAACACATTTACTGCAGTAAAAAATAGCCCATATGATGTGACTCGTATTATCATTAACCTGTTGTTAAACACATCTCCATTTAGTAATTTATGACAGTATTAAATTAAATGGGAAATATCATAGGCTCTGTTATTAAAACGGTTTGATGCAATCTCAATGACCTTTCTAAACTGCAAATCAAGCTGCAACAAAAATATTTCTCCTACGAATCATCAGGGAACACAAATTCCTATGTCCAAATATCCTGAACAGCTAAAAATAATTATCTGGCTGGCCAATTTTTAAGGAAATAGCCCAACATTTGTATTCAAAATAAAAAGAACAAATTTCTAACTTTGTGACAGCTTTCCATGCAACCCGTCAGTGGATTAATATTGGAATTTTTCACACCTGGTCATGCCCGAGTTTTCACTGTAAATTCCATTCATGAAATTCTGACACAGCTTTCACTAAATTATTCAAACTTAATTGAAACTTTACATTATCTATCTTATCACATATTTGACAAACTGCTGTTTTAGTAGAAACAATAAAAATAATTTCTTTTTTAGTAGAAACGTTGAAAAAAATAACTTCAGTTTGAAATTTTACACCTGGGATTATCTCCGTTTTCCAAGAACTAAGAAATTCCCCAGATTTGAGAGAATCATCAAACATTCCTCAAAGAAAACAAAACTCAGGTAACACAAGATATTATGACAGATTTTCTTTTGTTGCTTCCAGCTAAATGTCTAAAAATCAAACTTGCCATGAAAGAAATAAGACATTTATAACTCTGAATTAAAGGAAGCAGGTTTGAGATGTTAGGTAAAATTGGGGCCAAGTGCCACTTTTATGACACGATTCATCTGATCAGACTTAAGATGTATATCCAAAGATGTCTACATCCAACTGCAAACAGCACAGACCCATATCGGGCCATCACATAGTAAACCAGCAGTTCAAGAATTATTTGGTTCAACTTGCGATTCATGGAAACATTATAAATACTTGATCTGCCATTGCACGTTGCAAAGAAGGTCAGTGTCTATGTGCTTCATTCTACTTTGGTTTTCAAGAGAAAGGTAAAGATCAAAATTTGCCATAATACTGCATCCAGGAGTCAGCAGGGTCATTACTATGATATTCCCAGTAACCATATTAACTGTGACAATAAATATCAGTTAAAATAATTTTGAAGAGCCACCACAGCAAAGTATGGCAGGACCAGATCTTCCAGTGCATTGAGCAATGGCAGATCAGGGTCTTTGCTGTTTACAGAAGGGTGTACATTACAAAGAGATTATACTCTTACTGAACTTCGGACACCAAGACTTTTCCTATTTGTCACACCTGAGTTTTGGTTGATCATACTACCATTAATTGTCAAGTTTCTGGAGTTATTGTGTGAGAATGATTTTTCAGAATGAGTGGAATTTGTGGAGTTCTCCCATTTAAAGAAATTGCAACCTTTCTTTCTTGTATCATTACCATCCTGCCTGCTTGAGCATGTGAAAAAAAAACGACCAATGTTTGGTCCAGGTGACTGAACCATACGACGCTTGGCCCTACGGCCACATTTGCAGAGAGGTGGGGTGCTCTTCATAGATAAAGATGCATTTAGCCTGGAAGTGTTTGGAGTTTCAGATCCTGAAGGTGACACAGTTTTAAAGCTCAAATTACCAGGTATTTTGTACGTGCCAAATGTCCTGCATTGATCTGCATTTGATGGTTGCACCAAAGTTGGTGTTTTGAACTGACTTGTCAACCTACTGGAGATGGATGAAATGTTAGGACTGAATGTGTAAGATAAATTTCTATTATGGTCTATAGATTTTCTTGGAATACATGATGTATTTGGAGTTTTAAAACCAGTTCTGTCACCAGCAGCAGTTGTTCCACAAAAAGGTTGATTATTCCTTGTTTCCTTGGATGTAGGAGGATTAAGTATTGTTTTTGTCAAGTATTTTTTGCTTAGGACAGAATTTTCCTGACATTTGGGATTAGGAGATCTGAACCTGCCTGGAGAAGATTTCACCTTTTGATTGATACCACTGCCTTGGTTGATTGATCTTGATTTATTTTGGCAATTCAAAACTAAATATTCAGTATCAGAGTGAAATTCCTTTGGAGAACTTGAAGTGTCTGAAGTATTCACACCTATATTCACATCAATACAAGCTTTAATGTTGGATTCCATTCTGTCATGGTTTGAGTTAACAATATTCATGTCCAAAACCCTTAATTCAGATAAATTTCTGGTCATTTTAGGACCTTCTGCCAAATGTTTAGGACTTTCTGGATCTCTGTAGATCTCAGAGGATGTGAAGGCCTGGCCAGGTACAATCTTAGGAATTTTGCTTCTCTGTTTACTGCTTCTAGGTGTGAGTTCAACTGAGCGCTTTGATCCACTTTTTATTAATCTTTGTGATACATCCACAGTTTTGTCTTTGGAGGAATCTTCAACAACAGAACTGACACTCATTCTATTTTTGTCAGGTAACAATGGGCTTCTTTTTTCACAGTGATAATTTTCATCTCTTTTAATGTCCTTTGCTTCCATACCATGATGTACAGCATTACATTCAACATTGTAACCTGTTCTTCCCTCATTCACCACTTTTACATTTGTGTGCTTTTGTTCACACTTCTGTTTCTTATTACCAACATGCTGTGTATCAGTCACATTTTCTGGCATGTAGAGAATATCTGGCTGGCCAAACACTTTAGATTCCCTATGATCAAATTGATTCTTCTGGGGTAAATTGGATGTGGGCATTTGGATAGTTACTCCAACAGGAGAATTCTGGGGCTGTAAAAAAAACAAAAACAATTAAGCTCATTAAAAAGTTTATTGCAGTAGTGTTTATGTGCATATGCATTTTATATACAAGAAAAGAATCTTCAGAAGAGATAAATTTTATTTAGAGTATATTTACAAACAAAATGGTCATATTAGGAATGATGGATACTGAGCAATCAAACAGACAAACCAAGAATTGAGGTATGTTATAGCAACTCTTAACATTAACACCTTGATGCAGCATTTCCAACCCAGCTCAAACAGCCCTTATATGACAAATGGTACTTGAGTTTTCAATGCCTACACTAACTATAGTTGATCAATGGCAAATGTTTAAATGAAACTTCCTAGATTGTCGTAACAACCTTTGTCACATCCATCATAGTTCATCATGATGTAGTCCCATGAATTATATAGTTCAAAGTGATAATTAAAAAGATGGTGTCATCTACCTGTCATGACCAACTAGAGTTATACTGAAGCCAATGATTTCATAGTACCAAAAAGAACATCTAGATTGCAAGTTTGGTACATACATACACATGCATGCACACACACACTCATTCATATATACACACACGGAAGGTGCCATAAGAATACATTAAATGGTTTTGAAGTTTTGCACCATAACAAAAAGTATAAATGATTGATAGATGAACGGTATGTCTAATGGACAAACACATAAAAAATATTTAATCATAAGAATTCATTACAATAAAAGACACATTCCGACAACTTTTCTAATATGTATACCATGTCTTTACGAGTTTCGGTTCAAATATAAAGTCAGAGTAATGGCTGGATAAACAAATGAAGATATTAATTATACTGAAAATAAAGAATTGTAAATAGCAAATGACTGTTTACACAACTAGCCTAATATATGTACACTTAAATGGTTCTGGAGTGTTACCGGATAAAAAAAAGATCAGGATAGTGCTTGGATGGATAGAAAAATGGATAAACATTAAAACTACTGAAACTGTAGAAATGTGAATACCAAAGAGGCAGATCTAAACCACTAGCTTAATATGTGTACCAAGCTTCACTTTTGATATCTTGACCAGTTTCAGAGTTATGGTTCAAAACAAAAACATCAACACACATGGACATTGCAGTAGTCATATCTTGATGTAATAAATGCACATGGAGGGATAGAAATTAGGTCCCTGTGACATACTTTTGATATTACAGTGCAGTAATCTTCAGAATGCAAAAATGTATCAAGTTTCATGACTGTACAAGCAAGTGTCCATTAAGAGGGCCAAGTAGACCCAAGACTATTCACCTGTCTGATAGCTACCTAACAGCCAAATTCATGTGCAGTTTGCCAAGAAAAATCACCTCATTTGACAAACTACTCTTATTCAACTCATCATGACAGATATTATCATTTAAATGCAACACAGACTGCTTGCTTCAAATGAAAAACCGCACACTTAAGTCAGTCCTCTGCATAATCAATTTAAAAAATGAAACACACATTACCATCATTTATCAGCTCATAAATGAAATGGACACTTATACTGATAAAATGTATTTCAATGCACTGACTTGGTGGATTGAAATCAAATGCATACAAATGTTCTTGTCCAACTTTGAAACTGCATAGTCCAAGAGTGGAGGGTATGGGATTTGATCAGCTCTGCAATGGTAGCAATATTTTAATGGTGGATCTGCAATTTTAGTAATGTTGATCGGATCTGATGGCAGACAGGATCACTTGCATGCCCTCAACACCAGAATGTTTTCTCAAATCTGATATTATCCTGTTGAACAGTTTTCATATTAATTCATTTAAAGGCATTTCTATTTTAGTTATGGTGGATTTGATAACTGACAGGCATATTTTGTACAGATTTTTGAAAGCTATGCCTGGATGCTTCAGTCAATTTCTGTCAATACATTTCTGATTTCGATGATTTTGCTGGGCAAACATATTTTGTAGTCTGCTTGTTCTATGAACGATCATGTTATTTTATAATGTTTCTACCCTTAAAAAGGTATATAATGAAACAAAAGTCAAATTATCATAACTATAGATTTCAAACCAACATAAAACTTTATTCTTTAAAACACTGTTCACAACAATTCTGGTAACCTACAAATTAGGCCACGATGCAATTTAAAAATTTTTTTTATAAATACCATGTCCTACAAAAAACTACTTAATCAGTATTGGCTAGGTCATTCTAGAGAAGAAGTTGAAAGTAGATGTTCCACCCAGCTACTAAGGAAACCACACCATTGCTAGATGTGAAGTTGGTAGAGAATATTCTAATATCATTATCAAGTCGGATCTGTTCAACAAAGTATGTCAAAATAGATTTTTATATATGGTTACTAGGGGAAGCCACACTACTGCTATGAGAGTTACTGTGATGGGCAAAACAAGTTGGATGAAGCACCAAACCATAAGCTCACCAGGAGGCTTGGCAATTTAATGACATAGCTATCCAAGAATCCCACTTTATGAGGGTAAAATTTGTACCAATACAGTAATATTAAATCACTGTTCAAGTTGAATAAAGCAACTTTTGACAAAGATATATTACTTTCAAATTCTTATCACATAATCTTTATGTCACTGATGACAACACCATTGCCACCACTGCTACCATCAGCAGAAAAGTGGTAGATATGTATCACCATTCATAAGCAAGAAAAAATGAGAGAAAAAAATAAATCAAATTATACATAAAAGTCATCATAAAGACAAATAATTAAAAATCAAAACACAAAACTCTCAATTGTGAGTGTCCATTCTGCCTTCCAATATTTAACATTTTATGCTTTGTTTTCTTAAATACATACTGGACTTTCAGTTTGTGGAAATTCTGGCTTTTAGTTTTCACTATTAAATTCTCCAAAGATTTCTGGTTTGTGGTCCATGATTGCACACTTTCCCCAAGAAAAATGTCCCCACTATTCAGTTTTTATAAATTTATTTGACCTTGATAGTTTTGGTGATCTTCATTACACAGCCATCACACATCATTCTCCAAGCCAGTTTGGCAGTGTTCCTGGCATCATCAAGACCTGCAAAATAAAAGACATTACAAAAGATAATTTTCTCACTTTGTACACAAGGTTTGAATGTAGACACAAAATCAATGATGGCAGAGCTCAGCTAAACTGAAATAGAAATAGAATGCCTCCCACTTACTCTGTAAAATATTTTAGCTAAAACGCTCAATTATAGTGTGGAGAAAAAATGTTCTGGATCAAGTTCAGGATAAGGAAAATCCCCCATGAAGCTAGGTAACTTCTGTGGTATGCCTGTCAAACGCGTTATGATCCCACTTACAGGCAAGACAGGGATTCCATGCATTTCAAGGTATAAACTTGAGGCATTTGATAATTTCTCCTTACACATGCTAGATGAATCCCATGCACTTCTGGGTATAAACCTCTCGAGGCCTATGGTAGTATTCTACCAAATGAACAGAGCCAAACAAATTTACCATACAATCTCGAAAAGTTTTTAAATGCCAATAAATCTGACAGCTTCAAATAAGTGCAAGTAAACTTGGGCAAGAAAAAAACTATCAGGCGAATTTTTTTAAAAATATTTATATTTCAAGACCAATTATTGCAACTTTCTATCAAAATCATGAACTGGCTTTTATTCAATATCTGTGCATCTAGAAAAAGCAAAAATATTTTGGATCAGTTTATTATGTTTCTCCAAGAATACTTACCCAATCACATTAACATTAGGAAACAACATTCCGTTAACTCCCTAAAAGATGAAAATTGCATTTTCCATCTGTATCATATAAACCAAGGTGATGCTTGTTTTTAATTGAATATTAAATCAACTAAGATGAGTGCAATTGCAGGGATCTTGAGAGAGTTTTAAAGTAAATGTGATCATGCAGACATTCTTGCAGAAATTTTCATTCTCCTGCAAATATTCCCCCATCACATCATTATGATAATAGGTAATAGAAGGAGGAAATCCCGAGCTTTCTACCGATTCCCTGGGCATCCTTTTGTGGGAATAAAGGCTCGATCCATTATGCGAAAGATAACCCACTCTCCCAGTCAGCTGATCTGAAACACATGGGGGGGGGGGGGGCGGGCCTATGAAGAGGCTTATTGAACTTTTCTTACCAATAACATTTTTACTGGACAATCCAGCAAAAGCACTAAACTATTGCCAATAAGGAGTTGTGTTGATGTCAACTAGGTCCAGTGTTTATCTGGGCTATAGCCACTGTACCCAGATTCAAATCTTCTCTCTGCAAAACCATGTCTGAGAGATAAAAACTCAGAGATGTTGATTGTGCATGCCAGCCAACAGACTATATTGTGTCTCAGATGAAAACTTCACATTTGAAGGTGAGGATTCCTGAGAATGGGCCAATTCTGTGACTGAAATCTTCATGAGGTGGCTAATCTTTTGAGACTTCAGAGTATGCCGGGCATATAAACCACTTCAGTCCTGTTGATTGGGTTTGAAAGGTAATATCCTCTTTTGCGACATTCACTGGGCAAAAGAGCCGTATCCTTGTTCTACCACTTTTCTCAATAAATACAAACCTCAGCACTTGAAATTCTATCACACAAAGGAATGAACTGTGCAGTTGTTGCAGTTTCAGAAGTGCTGGTACTGGATTGGCAAAGTGCTTCAGGTTTACCACTGAACTGTTTTTATAACTTGTTGATGCTTTATTCACAGCATTTCTGCTTCAAAAATGTCACAAGTCTAGTTAATCGGACATGATCTTCAAGAGCTACTGAAGCAATGATCTGTAATTTGCTTTGCACACGAACTGCACATCATCTGTATGGCTTAATTCCATTTTACAAAAGTGTTGCCAAGTTCTGTAGGTTCCATTTTTACCAATCTGCAACTCAATGCAACCCTCTAGTTATTTGAATGACAATTTATTCTTCATATCCTTATTAATATCCTGCACTTATTTCCTTGTTTTCCCCCATAAAAGAACCATTTTCCTCCAATGATTTTGCTTCAATATTTACAGTTGACATTTCTTTTACGAAAGTGAATGTCCGAAAAGAATTGTTCAAACTTAACTTTCATGCAGGTTGATTGGGTAATCACACAACCGAGATATTTCTGTCTATTTTGTCCAAAAAAAGTTTGCAGAACACGGCTAATATATAATCTCTCAATTATTAGCCCTCCATTTGTCTTCAAATATTTGCTCATCTAAAATATGTCCTTGGAGAACGACTAACTCTATGGATCCAAGATTATTATTTCAGACTGGGTTTGGATCCACTGAAATGATATGTATCTTGCTCACCTTGCACAAGTCATAAATCTGATAGCACTTTATTGTACCTAAGATCCACACTTCCATGTTATCTGTAATTGTCAGATATCATGGAGCAGTAGCCTTTGATGGTAGCAGGGCAAATGTTTCTTCTCGAACAGCCAAAGAAAAGAGTCAGTCATATTTTGGACTGAGGTACTCAAAGGGACAATGTTGCTGACTTTGCATCAGTCTCTGAATAACTACCACTTTCCCTCATAAACCTTCAAACTGGAGGGCCTTCTTGCACATGGGATTTTCTCCACAATCAAAGGTATGAATTCTTTCTGTTGCAAGACTCCTATGAAAATAACAAGCACAAAGAAGAGTCAGTTTAGACAGATATGGAATGTTTGTGACCAAGGCTGATTGAGAAGACTTGACTGGAATTTTCCTGAGCAGATTGATTGCTAAAATAAGTAGATCACTGACACAGGATTTGTCCCATATGACATAGACATACAGAACCAATTTGCAGTTCTCACCCATCAACTTCTGGATTATTGTTTTGGTACTATACTGTGAGTGGGTAGACAAAAGGTCTACAACCTCTCCAAACTGATTAAAAAACTGTCCATGGCCCAGGCTTCTGGGTCAGGCACTGGAGAAACAATAGAGGGCAATGTGCAATTCCAACTTATCACTGGACACCTCCAAAGCATGCAATCTGATGAAAGACTAGTTGATGGAGGGACCATTCAGTATGAAGTTGTCCAATGAGTAGGACTACTTTTGTGCAAAGATGGTTCTTCTGGAAATGATTGGTGATGAATATAGTCTAAATTTTCAGAAGGCATACGTGAAGAGGCATTTCTTCCATTCCCCACTTGCCACTGACAATACTGAAGCCCAGAAACAGGTGTTCTCCCCAATCATACATACTGGCATAAATATGTACTGTAACCTCCCAGCTTTTGCAGAGGAATTCCTGTCCTGAGCCAATCATGGTTGTGTCACTGACACAGAAATTATACTCCCTTGTTCAGGATTCTGAGCTTTTGATCGAGTGAAATTAACACAGGGTGCCATTGAGCTAGCAATGTCATCCATAATGGGCATGTGAAAAGACAGTCAAGCAAAAGCAGATCTACTGCCACACTGCGTAATCCAAGAAGTTGCAAAATCTATCATTTTCCCATTTCCATTTTTTATGCTGATTACGTTAATTCAATTAACAGACTAAATATCAGCACAAAAGATGAAAATGGAACAATTACAGACTTTCATGATACGTCTGTAGTGATTCCTCACAGAATTTTTGTATCACATTTGCTCTCTTTAAACAATCCGCAGCTGTTGTGAATCAAAATGCAACTTTTGTTTGTTTGTAAAAATCTTAATCTTGGATTGTAAAAATTTGGAAAATCAGAATTATTGGTTTTTAAACAAATTTTTGAGATGATCCCATGTAAATCTGGATAAGTGACAGGTCTATATATCATGTAAATGTGTCTGAAGTGTACAAGATTGAGGCTGGTGATAAATTCCATACCCAGATGGACAAAATGTCAGTATGACTTTCCAGGTCCTTAAAAAACCTAGGTGACTCCAATGGGATAGATTGTTCCTGCCCTTGAAAGGAAAAGAACTTACTATATGTTTCTCATTGCTGTCATTAAAACAAACTGATGTGGGAATGGATGAAGTCAACCGGAACAGGATGACAACGCAATTCATAATCTTTTTAAATGTCATTGGGCCGACATTTAGATCTACTGGAAGAGCCTGAAACTGGTAAATATTCCTTGGTATACAAACAAGGAACTTTTATTATGCCAGATGAATAGGGACAAATAAAAGTATGCATCAGTCATATAGAGACTGATGGTTAACTTGTCCCTTCTAAGAGTCAAATCGATCAAGTACTCTAAATCTTTGAGAAAATTATGTATTGGTTGAGGCAATTGGCCTTTTGCACAAGGAAAAGCCTGGAATAGAACCCTGCAGATTGTTGTTTTCAATCAATCTATACCACCTTTTTGTCACTAAACAACCAGATCTCCAGCTGCATAATTTTCATCATTCTCTAAATATGATGGTACATGTCATGAGCAGAGGATGAAAGAGGGGGCTAGATAAATGAAATCAATGCCCTTCCAATACAACTTAGATCACCTACTCCTTCTATTGAAATAAGAGTGATCCAACAATAGGATACCTAGTTAGTGACTCAATGGCAAGAATTAGAAGGTTTGATGAATGAGAAGCCCCCTTTTAAGTTTGCATCCTACACTTGGCCAGTTGTTGCCTCCTGACATTTGAGTGGAATCATAACTGAGTATATGATTGAGCAGTAAACAAAACCTTATCTCTCTCTCCTTTGTATTTGAGACTGACTGTGCCTGTAAGTATGTGGAGGATCAGTGTACAACTTGACCAGTTTCTCATGGTTCTTAACACTCTTCAGTGGACCAAATATCCTGACCAAAGAATGCAGACACTATGTTCCATAACAGGATGTTCCAACATCTTCAACACTATGGGCCACATGAACCAAAACTGTAAAGTTAATGGGCCATACATGATATACAATAAAGTAATTATACTATAATTATAGAACTGACTTTCTGTATTAGCACAGACCACAAAAAATGACCTGAGGGCTACATTTGGCCAAACGAGCCTGTAGTTAGATAAATCTGCTCCATATAAGGGGGCACTCACCAGTTATTATGTACTTTTGAGAGAGTGATGTATGAAAGTTGAAGTTGTTCGCATTTAAAACATGCACAATGGAGAGAATGTTGGCATACCTCTATGCTACATTAATGTAATGTGGATATTTCTTTGGATATTGCACTTTTTGGAAATTGTACACGATTTAAGCACACTGCTAACTAAAATGACTGCTCCCTTACGCTAAAACAATCAGCCTAAAGTACACTATCCATAGCAGCTATTAAAATATGGAAAATGAATTTTGCCAGACTAGACAATACCAGCTTCTGAAAGTGCAATGAATGAATTATCAAATATATAAAATGTAAAAATGTTATTGGTTCTTTTTTTATACAATTTACCTCTGAAGTTCAGGAAGTGAAAATGACCAAGTAGAGCTAGCACTTTTTTGAAAGGTGCACATCTGGAATAAGGCCAAGCTGTATACTCTATAACCCATATTACACCCATCAATCACACATCAAAATAAAGGGAATTAAAGGTTCTTTGAATTATACCTAAGATATACAAGGTCTTTTTTAAACAGCCAGTACAACCAGTGAAGAAAGCAGGGGAAATTCTTTTTCTTTTAAATTCTAACCCTATGCAAAATACGCAACTGCTTTGTGCCACCTAATGTACGTTTAGTGCAGGCCAGGCATACGTATCCTTATTGGTCATGAGCCTTGTGCATTAAGTCCACTTCATCATCATGGTTTAACTAATATGACATGAGTAATGGAAAAAATTAAAATTCAACATGTGATAGGCTATACACGGCAGCCAGTATGTCAGCAGTAGAAAGAGCCTGGGAAAACCTCATGAAGAACCACTGACCTACATGAAACTATTGCTTTCTGAGATATCCAATTTGGCAGGACCCAGAGACTCGAACCCACAAGGAGACAAGATGTCACTGATCTGAAATGATGAGTGCCTTAGATCAAGCAGACACCAGGGCTCCCAAAAAATGAATCAATTAACTTAATGTTAATATGTGGCAAATACGACTCGTTATTAAATGAGTGAAGAAAACATGCAGGGAGCATGAAAACATTAACACACTTCATGTTGGAGAAAATGTCAGAATAAATAACTGACAAAATTCACATAAATATTGATCAAAATAAAAGAAATAATGCACACTATCTACCTTACTATACACTAGAATACCAAAATTCAAGATGGATGGTTTCAAACCACATAGCATAGATTAAAGACAATTTTCAGGTGTGAGTGTGTGAGAAAAACAAGAAGTAGCAGAGCTTAGGTCGTAACATTCAATTCAATGCATGTAAGATATCACAAGACATGACTAATGTAAAATTTTGAAAACCTATATTTACTTAATGTAATTTTGTTTCATGTATCAGTCTTCACAAACAAAATTATATACTAAAACACACTGAAGACCCTTGATAAATATTTATTCTAATTAAATCTACCAATGTGTTCAAGAAGTACAAATTGCCATAGAACATTACTTCAGAAATTGACCTCAAATTAAAATGTAACCATGGTGTGATGGATGGACATAAAAATGAATACTGCCTCATTTAATTATATATCTTTTTCTGATGCAGAAAGCTGATAAACTTGTCATGAGACAGAGACAATGTATCTTCAAAGAAACTAAACTTACTGGATACAGCTATACTTAAAATATTTGTGCATTAGAAATTCAATCCCCTATCTGAATGCAGCCATGTTTTCTCAGCAATTTGTTTGGTTTTGGTGTTTTACAGCACAACACAAGTAGGTTATTTAGAGCTGAAGCTGTTTCAGTAAAGGGATTTTCCAAATGACACCACAACAGCTGACCCAGGCTGGTCAGATGGTAGGATTCAAACCCGCACCTTTTTGGTCATGAGTGGCATGCTAACTACAGAGACACCAAGGCTTCATGCGATGTTGGTTTTTAATCCATGGATCATGGGTTAGATACCATCCCAGGGCAGGCCTAGGTTGGCTGCCAGTATGTCCTTATGAAAGGTTGTTGTTGTTATAGGGTTTAACACCATTTTTCAGCACAAGATAGCCTATACATGGCAGCCAGTATAAATGGTGGAAGAAGAACCCTGGAAAGAATCACCGCCCCACGAGATGGCAGTGATCAGTAATGGTGAGTGCTTTAGACCTAATGAAAGGTACTTAGCTCCAACTTCTTAACATGATATAACCAATAATGTGTTAAGAGTACTATTAAAACCAACCCTGTCTGAAAGCAGTCAATGCTTAATCTGAGGTATCAACAATTATAACCCTGGCGCATATTTTCAAGATTTATATGCAAGTATTGATAACAAAAGGTACATGTCTAAAATTTCAAAAGATTTTATGTCCCATTAAGGCATATATTATTTTTCACTTCTTTCAACATCTTTCAATCCCATCACACTCTTTGAATCAAATTTCCTTTTATATCAATTTTCAGGTACTGTGGTGGGGCATATGTATTTCATTAACATGTTTCTAGTTGTTCTTGGTGGTTTTATTTCAGTGTATACCAACCAGAGTGTTCTCTTCCTTGGAAAGATATTCCTAGATCCTCGAGTGCTCCATTTAACCCATTAGGTTTTCTTCCATAGAATTTCTGTAAATGAAATGTTTTAA
The DNA here is from genome assembly GCA_028554795.2 of Sinohyriopsis cumingii. Lineage (NCBI taxonomy): Eukaryota > Metazoa > Mollusca > Bivalvia > Unionida > Unionidae > Sinohyriopsis > Sinohyriopsis cumingii. The sequence goes on along the minus strand of CM068826.1, from coordinate 78,873,722 downwards.
ACTTTATATCCAATTTTTGCCTTAAACTTCTGCAGATAAAATAATACAATAATACTGCAGTGGAAGGTCATCATCTTTGTTAGGTGCATCTATTATGAACAGGTTATGTACTTTTGTACAATTTGATGTAAGCATGAATCAAATTATGTTGTATTATATATGAAATAAAATACGTATGTTGCACTGAAATTAGAAAGCCACAACATGCATTGGTCACATCTGTACATTACTGTGAACCCACTATATTTCATTAGGTACAGAATTTGTGTGGATTTTATGATTACTACAATTCATCAGGAACTAACAAAGAATAATCCTCTTGTGGAAACAAATGCACACCACCCCACCCCAAAACACAAATCTGAATACTAAAGAAAATATCCATAAAAACAAACAAGAAAATTCACCCATGAAATATCAGTATCTAATGGAATATGAAACAAGCTCTGTAAACTGCTTCCAGTTCATTATTAAATATACCCCACCTCCTCTTTTTTAAAGTATTTACCTGGCACAGTTATAATTTTGCTAAGAATTATTTAATTGCTTCATACCATACAAATTTCAAACCAAACCTTGTAAAATCAGCACAAAGATTTTAAAATTTTGAAAACTGAAGTTGTCAATAGTGAGTACAATTTTACAGAAATAATAATTTTTGTTTTGTTAATTATTTGTCACATATTTCAGAATAACGCAGTCTGACAACTTCACAAACCAAGGTTCCGATATGTAAGCCTATCTACATCTTAGCGGATCTATAAGATATATGAGTGCTTTGCACTAGCAATATCTAGTTTTCTCCCATTGTATGTAATGCCAACTAACCAATAGCATCACTCATGAGGTACTCTGGTACCTGACCATTCAATCACACTGTAAACTGGAATATCTGGGCCTCTGTTGCTCTCCCAATCACGCAGTGCACTGGGATAACTTGGTCTATGCTGTTCTTTCAGTCACACAGTGCAATGGGATATCAGGGTTTAAGCTGTTCTTTCAATCACACAGTGCACTGGGATATCAGGGTCTAAGCTGTTCTCTCAATCACACAGTGCACTGGAATATCTGGGTCTATGCTGTTGTTTCAATCATACAGTGGGAAATCAGGGTTTAAGCTGTTCTCTCAATCATACAGTGCAATGGGATATCAGGGTTTAAGCTGTTCTCTCATCATACAGTGCAATGGAAGAGCAGGGTCTATGCTGTTCTCTCAATCATATACTGCACTGGAAGATCAGGGTCTATGCTGTTCTCTCAATCACACAGTGCACTGGAATATCTGGGTCTATGATGTTCTCTCAATCATATATTGCACTTGGATATCAGGGTTTAAGATGTTCTCTCAATCATACAGTGCAATGGAAGAGCAGGGTCTATGCTGTTCTCTCAATCACACAGTGCACTGTTATATCTGGGACTATGATGTTCTCTCAATCATATATTGCACTGGGAGATCAGGGTCTATGCTGTTCTCTCAATCACACAGTGCACTGGAATATCTGGGTCTATGCTGTTGTTTCAATCATACAGTGGGAAATCAGGGTTTAAACTGTTCTTTCAATCACACAGTGCACTGGGATATCAGGGTCTAAGCTGTTCTCTCAATCATACAGTGCACTAGAAGAGCAGGGTCTATGATGTTCTTTCAATCATATACTGCACTGGGAGATCAAGGTCTAATCTGTTCTCTCAATCACACAGCACACTGGAATATCTGGGTCTATGCTGTTGTTTCAATCATATATTGCACTGGGATATCAGGGTCTAAGCTGTTCTCTCCATCACACAGCGCACTGGAATATCTGGGTCTATGCTGTTGTTTCAATACAGGGAGATCAGGGTCTATGCTGTTGTTTCAATCACTGGGAGATCAGGGTCTACGCTGATCACTTAAAATCATAAGTAATACAAACAAGGTAGAAAAATCAGCAGTGTACCCAGATATATATATATATATATATATATATATATATATATATATATATATATATATATATATATATATATACACACACACACACACACACACACACACACACCAAAAGTAGATTTCATTCACTGTCATCTAAGGATTCCAAAACCAGGTTATATAAATAACATGGCCAATACTTTTGATGCTGACTATATATTTCATGCAAACTAAATTCTTACCCTGTATGTTGCTCTCAGGTCAATCCAACTATTGAGTTGTATAGGTTTCAAAATCTGTTTTCTTTTACACTCATACAGCAAACAAACTCCAAGGTCCCAGTCTGAAACAGAAAGATTACAGGAATAACATTCCTTAAGAAATAAAGAGAAATTCAGAAAGTTTGTTAAACATTTCCCATGGTATAAACAATTTTGGTTTATATTGTAAAGACAAATGTCTATACCAGTATAGTTTTTTAACACTATAAAAATATGTGTGATCCCAATGCACAACCCTGACACAAAGCCCTGACTATATGTATCCAACATTTTGTACAAAAAAATTTACAATCAAACTGTACTGTTTTCATCACAACATTACCACAATTTCTCAGACATAGGGCAACTGTAAACATCTTAACAGAGTTCCAATTGTTAAATAATTGAAAAATCAAATATAATTGTGATGCAAGTAAGTGTAATTTAATAAATTTCATTTAAAATATCTTGTATCATATCAGTCAAATTGAAAGATATTCAAATTTTTATTGACAAATCAGATCAAAAGTAATCAAAACATAATTTAAAACATTTAAAACAAGTAGAGTAATTTAACCAAATATTCTGCACAAAAGTGAGTAATTATAACTGTATCTGTCATTAAAATCTTCAAAATTTTAGTTTTTATTAAAAAATGCTGCTGAAAAAACTGATAGCATGACCAAACTTTTTGTGTGTGGATGGTTTACCTGACCAAGTAACAAAGGTTCCCTTGTTTTTGTGAGGATCAGAGCTGTTGAATCTAAGGTCCTTTTCATTCTGCAACTTGTCAAGCCAATGGGAAAATTTTCGGAGACAGATGGGAAGTGGAATTCCTTCATCAACCTGAGCCTGAAGAAAAAAAAAGGCGTCCAAGATCATATTCACAGATTTGCTACTGTTCTAATAGATATGGTACAGTGTCGGCTCATTTAGGTTCTAATGAGCCATAGTGTATCAGTAGGGAGGGTATTAGTCTTCTAACCAATGGGGTGAGATTTCAAATCCCATTATCTTATAAATGAGGACTGGTTACAATGGTAAGCCCTTGGTCAAGGAATTTTACTCTACCTGCCTCTGCATAAGATAGTCTTCAAAGTGGTACTGTACCATAAACACTAACCTAAACTAAAACAAATCAGGTCTAGAATTCACAGAATACTTTGACCGTGAGACTAAAACAAATAATAGTTCACAAGAATGAGGTGGCTCTTTGTAAACAGTATTATGATGATATAGCTACATCCTTACACAGGAACACACCAGGCATATCAGGAAACACTTATACAGGAACATACCTGGCATATCAGGATACATTTACACAGGAACACACCTGGCATATCAGGAAACACTTACTGAGGTGCACACCTGTCATATCAGGATACACTTATACAGGAACATACCTGGCATATCAGGATACACTTACAGAGGTACATACCTGTCATATCAGGAAACACTTATACAGGAACACACCTGGCATATCAGAATACACTTACAGAGGAACACACCAGGCATATCAGGAAACACTTATACAGGAACATACCTGTCATATCAGGAAACACTTATACAGGAACATACCTGGCATATCAGGATACACTTACAGAGGTACATACCTGTCATATCAGGAAACACTTATACAGGAACACACCTGTCATATCAGAATACACTTACAGAGGAACACATCAGGCATATCAGGAAGCACTTATACAGGAACATACCTGTCATATCAGGAAACACTTATACAGGAACATACCTGTCATATCAGGAAACACTTATACTGGAACATACCTGGCATAAGGATCACTTATGCAGGAACACACCTAGCATATCAGAATACACTTACACAGGAACACACCTCCCATATCAGGATACACATATGCAGGAACATACCTAACATATCAGGATGCACCTTAGACAATCAGTAAAATTATCCCAAAATTTCAGTGGAATAACGGAACTGATCTCAAAGATATGTAATTTTACTGATTCATTTTTACCAATAATGGCATTGCTACCATCAATACCACTACTGACAATGTGTACATGTCTCACTATTCATAGGCAAAACTATAATACATCAGGCTGAAGACATAAAGGTTCTCCACACTGGAAACAACCATAAAAAATCTTTTTCAACTTATCCTCAAAATTGACAGTTGAAAGATTAAGACAATATTATATCTCAGAGGTCAACTTTAAGATGGATTCTTACATTGGTCAGCAGTGCCAGCTCACATGGAAATCAATTAGTCCTATCAAATTTATTAACTTTGGAAAATTTAACTGACCCCATGAACAGGTAGCTGTCAGCATTAACTAGCCTTCCCCAAAACCCACAGGAAACAGGCCAATGACCAAATCACCCCCAACATATGAAAACTTGAAATGTATTATATATGTCACATATGAAATTATAACCATATTAACTTGATGCTTATTTTAAGATATTTTGTTAAAAGAGATACAGGTAAATTACCATAATCTCACTACAATCTTACAAGCACCAATATAAGATCAAAATCTTTTATCTTCTGATTCACCAACCAAATAAGTTTTTATATTTCTTAAAGTGATTTCTTTGTGTTAAGAAATACATGATATACCTTGGAGACTATCTGTCAATGTATTAACACATTAACCCCTAGTGACGACTTTAACGGGGCAGGAGGTAGTAGCCTACTGACGAGCTATGTAGCGTCATGGCCCGATTTTTTTCTACCCAAAATTTTCCCATGGTCGGAATCCAATTTTGCATCCAGATTTGAGACTTTTTGGTCTCAGATCTAAGGCAAACCGACAGATAAGCCTTTGCAAAAAGTAGGATAAGATGGGCATTTGGAATAAAGAGTGGTCTCGATACAAAAATAATGGCTCCGTTTAGCAACAAAAAAAAAAAATTAATCCAACTTTTACCCTTCTGCTCATGAGCGAGTCAAATAGCCAATGAAAAACTATGTTTCTAACACAACTAGGCAGTATGTTATTGAAAGATCACCGGGGATTTGGTGCTTTCGGATCTATTCAGAAATAGCTTTCAAAATGTGTTTCCTACTCGATTTTCAGGCAAAAATGACAAAAGCCTCCAGGGGTTAATGTGTTAAAGGGAATAAAACAACAATCCAATGACCATAACCAGGGGCATGACCCAAAGGCAGGAATGTCACAGGAAAGAAGGAAAGTATATGATGCTGATATGGATTTCAAACAGTTGAGTGAAGGCAAAAATTATTACCAAAACAAATTATCAGGTTTTTTTTTAACCATAGGAATCTATTCTATGACATAATTCAATAAAAAGAGTTACAAGCTAACACAAGGTAATGGGTAGCAATGTGATGATGTCATATTCAAAATATGCACTAAATTGTGCAAGACTTCATTGAAATAATCATAATAATAAAGTCCCCTACTTTTTTTTTACCATAGCTCCAACAAGGGACATAACCCTTGTATAATGTGTGTGTGATTTGGATTTTTAACGAAGCTTTAAAAATAATACAGCCATATCGCTACAATGTCTGCAGTGTGAAAGTTTATAGTGATGTCTAGCACTGGGGCATCATGCCGCAGACATGTAGCATGATGTCCCACCCAGTCACATTATCCTGACACCAGGCCAACCAGTCCTAACACTAACCTCTTAATGCTGAGCACCAAGCGAGGCAGCTGTTAGTACCATTTTTGTAAGTCTTTAAACCATGGTATAAGGTGACAGGGAATGCCATAAATAGTGATCACATGTTCATGACAGGCAGTTTTCTACACACAATAACTAGATGTCTTTACACCTCCTACTTAGTTCTTAAGATTTTATTGTTTAGATCTCATACAACTGATATTATATAGAATATACCTTTACAATAATGTAATTTTCACGGGCTTAAAATTTTCATGTTAAAAAAAGAACCATCTGAAATGTTCTTTTTAAAAAGACAACACAATTGTAAAGAATCAGTTGTAACATCCATGGTTCCCACGCTTTTCTAAAGATAAATTTCCAGGCTTTTTCCAGGATGAAATTAATTTATTCAAGGTTCACATATGACTATTACTGAATGGAATTAAAGAACATTTTAGACTATAAAACATGCATTTTCTAAATCTAAAGATGGTCCTCTTTCAAGACTCTCCAAAATATCTAAGCCAGAAAAGATGATCATGTACAAAACCACAAAATGTATCACACGAAACAAGCTTAATTATATTCCTTTAAATTGGCATGTAAGCCATTTAAATGTACAAAATAAAAATTCTAACTTTATTTTGCTGACCTGCTAAGTGGGAACAACATATGAACATACATTATTTTTGTTTCCTTTCAAACCTTTAATTCTAAAGAATTCTATAGTAATATATATATATATATATATATATATATATATATATATATATATATATATATATATATATATATATATGTATCATCTTATAGAAAGTAAACATTTCCTATTACAGTATAAAAACCTAACTCAAAATTAGAATCTTGCCTTGCACCAAAGAGAGTTTAACCCTGAATTTATCTGTGCCCATAAAATCCCAAGAAAGATTTATCAAACACCCTAATCTCCTTAAGAAGATCTCGTTAAAAATCATCATTTAAAAAACATTTTCAAAAGGATTGATTTAAATTTGGACAAAAAACCTTCAAATTATATACTGTTGTATAAACAAGTACTGAATTTTCCATAAAATCAACTTGTCTTCTTGTAATTCGTTAAACCAGTCCCCAAACCTGTATTGATACAGGGGCTCGAATACTTTTTTAATATATAATTTGGATTAAAACGAATAGCAGTCTGTATTTTAATCTGGGTTTCCTCCAAATATTCCCACCCCATTTTTCATATTTGGGACATTTAGGTTGGGGTGTGGTGTTGCAATTGCATATAGAAAATTTGGAATTTGCTGCTGCAGTGCGGTAGCAACATATGGTAGTCGCTTACCAGCGAGCCTAGAAAATTTAAACTTATGTTATATCGATAGAAAAATGATTTATTTTCTCGTTATGTCTTTATTCCGCTGACAGACTAGACCAAACTACGGCATCGATGTAACCTGACCCGGTACTCGCCATTTGCATTACTAGTCACTTCACAAATCTCAAGCAACAACATCGGAAATCTATTAGTCACATCATATAAACAACAAACTCCATTTTAATGTTGTTGTAGAGAAATTCAATTATATAAAATGAAAGTCAGATACTTTTTGTAAAAACCAGCAATCTTGCCAGTCTGATTTATCAAGCAACAAAATTCCAGAAGCTGTTCTCAAAATAAATAAATATGAAAAACTTTGTGTTCTTTTATTTTTGTATTTTGATTACAACCAGTATACAATTTTAATTAAATATTTTTTTCTTCTCTACAACATTTGAAAATGTGGGTTGCTAGATTGTGTTTACTCATGTGACTAGCAATGCAAATCGCAAGTACCAGGTCACATTTATTCAACTCCGATTTTAATACTCACAATTTTTAAGACAATAAGTAATTTTCATATCCATTTCATGCATGTATCACTTGATCTAACAGTGTTTAAAGTTTGCTAGACCATCCGGTAAGCAGCTACGCTTTGCCAACACGATGTTTGCCTCTTGTGATGCTAGAGTGGTTTTTATAGCTTCCACGTAAAAAAGATACTGATATCAAGCTGACTGAATATTAAAGTCTACTAGATGAGTCTAATCCACTGAGCATTTGGATTGACTCAGCATATATGTTTATAGCAAGCATCCAAATGATACATACTGCACCCTCTGAATTTTCTGGTTAGAACTCAGTTTAGTTACAACTCAGTTACGTGATGTTGCGTGCGTCAAGTGGTGGTGGAAAATTCCCTGGTTTTTCCAGACTTTCATCAATATTTGAAAAATTCCAGGTCTTTTCACGGTCGGGAATTTTTTAAAATAATGTCTCCCGACTTATTCACAGAATCATGGGAACCCTGAACATCATTTTCAAATATGCATAATGTTAATGCGAAAATATTCCATTTTGAAAATGTAATTTTTTTTTTTATGATGATGATAAAAAGCTATGACTTACAGTTGCTCCACACTAACCTGATTAATTCCTGTTAGTTCTGTGCAGAACTCACTGAGGATAGGATCTTCTTGAGGCTGAACATAGTGACGGAATTCCCCTTCTATCAGACCTGTTTCAGTGTTCAACAAAACTGCTGGGAACTCAACTGCAGGTAGAAAAAACATTGAATGTTATAATACTCATGATTTTGAACTGTCTAAGAGTGTTTAATGTTTTCATGAAAGAAGGAGAAAGAAACCTTATTATAGCTCAAAATGTTAAGGGACATTTAGATGCTGAAGGTTCTGGTTCCATAATGGTCAGACTTTACTGTTTTGAACTTAAAGGAGACCAGAAATCAAAATTTTCCTTCATCGTATGTAATTCTCCACAGATTTTAATTTGACTGACATGTTTATAAATTAAATATCGTAAGCGGGTAGTGATTTTATTGCATGGAAGATACCATGATTCCGTAAATTGCCGAGTTTTTCCGAGTTTTAATGAGACGACAGATCCCGTGGTACCGTGACGCAACACTAGCCAGTCCTCGAATACAAACATAAACATTGGCGAGCGAGGCAGACGGTAGGAGACCACATTTGGGTTGCACATTCAAAACTTGAATCTGCAGCCTGATATAATAGTTTATGTACTGTACTGGTCAGTGTTAAAAGAATTCTTTTAGGCACAGGCCCCAGGCTGGTGACTTAAATAAACTCAAGCCCTGACTGAAATTCCACAAGCCCGGACAGTTCATACCTGTCAACTCTCAAGCTGGGAGAAAAACCTCCTGATTTTGGGGGTATTTCCTCATCTACATCCTGATCTCGTAATATCTCTAAATTTTTCGCAGCGAAGTCCCGATAATTACATTATGTCTGTCAATTTTCATTTGTCAGAAGAAGAAAAAACCAACCCCAAACCGTTTATAAATAGATATAACCTAAGAAAAAACCAACCCCAAACCGTTTATAAATAGATATAACCTGTGCAATCCACAGTCTAAGCTGCCACACTGCAGACATTGTAGTGATATGACTGAAAAATTGTTAAAGCTACGTTAAAAATTCAAATCACACGCACACACGTCTAAATCAGGCACTGGAGGAAATAATTAATATCACAAAACATTTATTTTTCTTTTTTTTTTCTTCTTCAGTAAATAGAACGTGAAAATTAATCATTATTCAAGTAAATTTCAGATGTTTTTAAACAACTACAACAGTATTTTAGTATAACAAAATTAAAAGAATACAATTGTCACCAATTAGCTTAAATGAATGATCACTGTGAAATTTTCTCTGCAAACAAAATCGCATCTCCATTTCTGCCAAAGAAACTTGGCCAGTTAACACCTAACATTCCTCGACCGGATATGTAAAGTTTAATTACCATAATTAAATTAAAAGGAATAAAACAAAATATACCATGCAGTATATGTGACCCTAAAGAACTAATTCTGAATAAATATTTTGTTCAGCAAACAGTGTTACATGCATTAAGACTTAAACCTGAAGTCCATGGCATCGTAAGTAACAACAAAATAGGCATCGTTTATTTTGGCAATCAATTGCTGGTGCTTACACACACACACAGACTGTCAAACAGGGTTTCTTTGAAGTATGTCTGAAGGGCAGTCCTTTTCACAAGATCAATGCAAGGATGGAGTATTTTCATTAGTCACAGCGGCTTTATTGTTTGCGTACATAAATCAAAACTTTAGCTATTTTGCAATTTAGCCAGAGCTGACCAGAATATGCAAAATGGGCTTGTCCTGGGGGAATAATAAGGCGTATCACATGGAGAAAAGGTACGTCCCATGGGCGCTCGCACATTGGGGCAAGGGGTTGGGTCAATAGTCCCCCCCCCCCCCCGCCAGTTTCTATTGTCAGCCATTTAATGTGAAACTTTGACCTCTTTTCTTTTAATCGCTGTTATTTAAACTGCCCAAGGAATAGTTTTATATCAGTTCCAATCATTACAAATTACCGTTTATACATACTACATGTATACAATTATTTTTTTTAAATTTGTAATTTTTATAAGATTACTGAAAATTGTGTTTTCTCGAAACACGACAGGTTTTGAATATTATTTTTGGCAAAGCCTCCATTTGATTAAAATCAAATCTAAATTTCACCTTGAACAATAGTGATTTGATTTAGATTGTGCCGTGTTAAGGCATGTATGTCAACATATTGAAAATACATTTGCTAATTTCACCAGCCCGATCAAAGTTTCCTCAGGCAAACAATTTTTGTTTCGACAAGCCTGACGGGCACCTCATTTTGAATACAGGATGGGCCGGAGCTAAAACCAGAGGGGCCCAGGGTGTCGGGCTATCCAATTTAATTTTAGCACTGCTGGTGTAGATAAAAGATCTGTGAATTGATTGTTGCATTTCATGGTCACTTACTTGGCCTTCTGCCTATTTTCGTAACTCGCACGTTCAACACTTTTCCCAGGATTTAAAATATTCAACATTATGTCTGGAACAGCACCAACTTTTTGTCTAGGCCTAGCATTTGGGTATCCTTGAGCTGCCATTTTTTCAGAATCCCTCTCGTAACAGTTCTTTGAGAAATGTAACGAGCACATAGGGCTGTATGGTGTTGCTTTGAAATCGACACGTTTGTAATAATGTATCCATTCTTTCATTATGCCTTTATCTTTCGGAAAAGAAAAAAAAAATGTTGTCCACTGGCTTTTCTTAATGTTTTATTACACCCGTAAGCAACGCAAAACGGTATTGTCTTTTACTCTGGCAACTCTCACTTGGGCTGCTGGAGTCGCTACTATGACGTCACATCCCGAAAGTAACCGAATAGGCGTGGAAATTTTGCATACGAGGTCACGGAAATTCAGCTCCTAGAAGATAGGCCATTATTTTAATATTGGCATTTTGGTCGCAGATGATACTTCAGAATAAGGTTTACTGCTATAGTACCTTTATTATTATTCAATATTTCCATTGGTTTCTGGTCTCCTTTAAAGAAGCAATAGCCTGTTTGAAAGCCCATGATCAAAACAGAAATAGATTAACCAAACCCTTAAGAAAAGTACTAATAATGACAACTACACTGGTAAAGTGACCACTATGTCTTGCTTTACCATTAATGTGGGCTCATGAAAACTAAACAAATCACATGCCAGCTCAATCACAAATATCTCTTGCCTGAACATGAATGTATACAGTGTGTAACTGGCCTGCCCATGACAGTGGCATATCAAAGACCTATTATGATATTTAGTATTTCATTGCATACAGTAAAGATATTTCTCTAAAAATTTTATTTTCCAAATATTTTTTATTCTTGCATTTGTATCTCATTTAAAAGTAAAGACTGATACTATTCCAGTACATTTTATGAGTCTTTAATCAATTGTATTTATTAGATACATGGTAGTAATAACTTGTTCAGGCATGCAAACTTTATTATCAATACAGAGTAACTTCCATACAATACAATGAAAAAATGTAATCATACAAAATTATTAGCCGTTTCCTAATATCAGCCAGGTTAAATCTGAGAAACATCAATGACTCACCATTTCCAATCCATACAATTCATATACTGTCTAATCTGAAACAGTATCACTTAAACCACCTTGCTCCCACTCATTCCCCTCACTAACCATAATCCACAGTGATAATGAAAAATATCTTGAGCGTGGCTTCCCAGTACAATTGCACACACACATTTTCTTATTTTTAAATCTTAAAACAGCACCATATATTGAATCTTTCATAAATTTAACCTTGTAATCACTTTCTTGAGATCCTAGAGGATGGAACCCATAATATGCCCCTTCCAACACAATGTCTTCACAAGGACAAGTACACAAGTCTATCAAGTTCAGAGAATTGATATCTACTAGTTTAGAATGAAACAGACAAGATATATGGAAGCCAATCTTAGACTTACTGATTTCCTGAGTTCTGAACTTTCCGTCTTGCCAGCAAGTTGACTCAAAATCTATTACAACAAGGTAGGAAAAATGCTGAACTGAAAAATACAAAAATAATTGAAAACATAAATATATTGATATATGCTGAGTTCCACCACTGACTCACAGGAACCTATTGACAAGTTTCTCACATACCCATCACCAAGCTGAGACTCAAAATCCACACAAACAGAGTTAAGATGTCAGTGTTATGTAAAGGCAAGTTCTTTAGACCACTTGATAATCCAGGGCCCCTCACCATACTTGCAAGCTATGCCACTAAAGGTAAACAGGAACCAACATTACAAGTGTATTTGTCTCTTCATGTCCAGTAAGTGCATATATCAATATATGGTGGAGATCTTAATAGTTTTCAAATTATGGTCCAAAGGTTAGTTCTCTACCCCAGGGACTGTGTTGGATCAATACATCAATTCATGTCATTATGCCCATAAATGACATGCATAGTCATGATGTGGGTTTCTCAACAGTTTAAAAGTCCCGACAAAGGGGCAGCATTACCTCATCCCTGAGAATATAATCCAAATACCCATTATGTATTATATATCTGTGTGTGATTTTTTAGTCATATTGCTACAGTGTCTGCAGTGTGGCAGTGTATAGTGATTTCTAGCACTGGGACATCATGCCACAGACATGAGAATGATGTCACACTCAGTCACATTATCCTGACATATCTCAAATCTTGATGGCACAAACCAACTTTCAGTTCTCCAACTACAATACTAAAGAAATGGTTTTGAGATCTTTGTAAATACCTTCCCAACCTACTAACCTCATCCCCAGAATTCAACATTCCAAAACCACTTGCACATCTACAGAACACCCTCTCACATGTCCCAAATTTTCAAGTTGGTATCTTCAAGGATAAAGGATGAAATACTGTACTTTACTAAAAGACATATACAACAGTACAAAAACCCTGAAATACAGTATCCATACTTATATTTTTTTAATAAAAAGAGCATAGCAATAACAATGATTCCAAATAGACTAAACTCAAAGCATAATCTGAACTCACAAATTTAAACAACCCGGTATTAAATGGGGAAAAAGCAACCACTAAAATACATGGCAAAAACAGGGACAAGTTAAAATGGATAGTGTGCCAACTCAACAATAGTTCCAATTTTGCTATTGCTTGATTGCTTTGCCCCCAATTCCCTATTAGCTAAAGTGGATCATAGATACCAAGGCCATGAATGTATACAGTGTGTAACTGGCCTGCCCATGACAATGGCATATCAAAGACCTATTATGATACTTAGTATTTCATGGCATACAGTAAATGGCCTGCCCATGACAACAGCATATCAAGGACCTATTCTGATGTTTAGCATTGCATTGCATACAGTAAATAGCCTGCCCATGAAAATGGCAAATCAAAGACCTATTCCAATGCTTAGAATTGCATTGCATACAGTAAATAGCCTGCCCATGACAAGGACACATACAAGACCTATTCCGATGCTTAGTATTGCATTGTACACAGTGTACAGTTTGCCTGCCCATGGCAATGTCCTACCCAAGATCTAATGCAGTCACTAATTTTCATGGAGTACCAACTTTCATGGATATCATTGTTGCCCTGAACTATGAATTTAGAAAATTGCAAAATTTGTTGAATTAAACAACTCCAACATTCTCAAAGCAAACCACAGATAACTGGGTCCAATCTTTCAAAATTTTTCAAGCAAACCAAAATTATCCATTCAGCATGAATCTGCTTGATTGATGAGGTTGTAAGTCAAGTCCAGTGGCTGAAGTTGGTTCTTACATGAGGCAGGCTCATGTGGTCAATTGACATGTTCACAAAGAGTGGTAATAATAAAGGCTAAAATTCTCATATAGATCAACTAAGATCAACATCAATCAATTTTAGTTTTGCGTTTTGGCTGAACAAACATCATAACTTTCCACACAATGGAAAGCTTGATGTTTCGGCGTCTCCTATGTTGATTATCATGAATTTGTCTGTCATTTTGCAACAGCAGTACAGGCCAGTTAATCATTAAAACCCTGAGACTGGCTTGTGATAAGAGGAAATTTGACCAGCAACTATACTAGTACATTGATGTGTAATTGCCTTTTATTCCATATTAGCACAATTACCGCAGTTTTGTAAAAACGGGGTGTAAGGCATACCTATGAACTTTTCAAAAGCCAAGTAAAGAGACTGAATAAAAACAGAGATTGGGACCTAAAATCTGGAGGTTTTCATGGCATTTTTAAAGCCTTGTTTTCACCAAATATTCATTGATCTTCCTGGTCCAATATGCATGAAATTTGCAAAAAGACTTGCTACTTCTCCCTGTGATGCGCCCTATTTTCATATTCTGGTCAGCTGTGGTCAAACTGCACAATAGCTAAAGATAAGTCTTAAATAAACAAGCAAGAAAGCCAGCAAGACTAATTAAAAGTTAATCCTAATCGATGCAACTATTTTGTGAAAATGACTGGCCCTCCGTCGTAATTCAAAGTAACCACATTCTACACTTGTGTGTTATGCAACCACCAGCAATTGATAGGCAAATAAAGGATTCAAAATTTTGTTGAACTAAAGGTACCTAAATAGGCAGCTTCATGGTACCGTACTCATGGCAATTATTTCCCCCTCATTGTATATCTGACCTTATTTCTTACTGTCAACTCATAAAGCACTTAGTATTGTTTACTATAAAACATACATTCTGAATTAGTTTTTGACGACACATTGTATGTGTGGTATGTATTTTCATTCCTTCTTTTAATTTAACCATGGTAATTAACATTGGTAAATATGGTATAAAAATGCCAGGTGTTCACTTGTGTAGATTTCCTTTGTGGGAATGGCGCTATAGCATATGGAGATAACAGCATTCGAACATGATCACTCTTGGGATTGATATTAATTGTGGACGATTTTACTGTTGTGGTTAAAGTTTTTGGGTTCTGGTTGATGTTTTAATTTTGTATTGTTGTAGAGCTGAAAATAAATCATTAATTTACGTGAATATTGTTCAAACGTAACATTCTATTTAGTGAAAAAGCGAATTCTTTCTAGTAAAATAATTATTTTGTCACAACAATAATTCACAGTTGATACAACAGAACATTTAGGACTTTTCATGTTTAGAAGAAATGAAAATCAAAGACATAATGTAATAATCAGGAGTTCTCTGCAACAGTAAGAAGATGGTGCGACCCCAAAAATCGGGAGGTTTTTCCCCCCTCCCGGTGTGAAAGGTGACAGGTACAGTGTAAGGTTGCTTACATCAAATCAAACTACAACTCAGCTTTTATGGTATCAGCATAATTTTCAAAGCATTATTTCTGAAACTTCATTGTTGTATTTTGGAGATACCATTAAAGTTTAGCGCAATGCTGTCCATGATTAGACTCCAAGGGATTTGCTTAATTAACACATAAACAAATGTACAATGTAAGTGTGGTGGCACCATTATGTAAATAAGTTCAGTAGCCTAATTGCGAGTATTGAATTGAACTGTATTGTTGTTCATTGTGTTGTCATACTGGGATTACATTTTAATGAGTTAGGTATTTACAATTTCAAAGCAAAGTAAAAATGTAATTACCGGTGCAATGATATAAAATGCAATAATGCATAAACAAACAATAATCAAGTCAAATGGGAAAGGTAGTATTACAGCAACTCGTAAATGCTAAATTCTTGTCATCATTCGATCAGATTATACACAAATCTAAATTAGGCAGAAAGAATAAGAAAACAGAAAATTAAATAAATTACTTAATATAAGTATACATGTAATTTTTTTAAAATATAAGTTTTCCAAAATAAACACATTTAGAACTTACCTCGTACATCTTGATATCTCGGAGTTAAGGGTCAGCTTATATGCGGGTCATGTACTTTTTAGTGTTTATATCTGTTCAGTTTGGGGGTCGGCTTATATGCAAATGGGCTTATATGCGAGTATATATAGTAATACAATTAAACTGTTCACTGCGTTATTTTTACCTGCCCAAGATAATAACATTTCAAAGACCTATTATGGTGCCTAGTATTTACTTGCACTTAGTATAACTGTCCGCATCATTTCAAAGACTTATTATGGTGCCAAGTATTTAATTGCACATAGTATAAATGTCCACCCATTACAACACTATTTCCAAGACCTATTATGCTTTAGTGTTTAAATGCACATAGCATGTAAGTGCCCATCCATGACAATGCCATTTCAAAGACCTTTTATGATGTTTTGTATTTAATTTTACCATTGACTTTTGAAGTTCTTCCAAGTTGAACACTTGGGCTGGAAATGGTTCTTTTCCTCAGTAATCCAAGCTCCCTGAAAGAATATAAAACAAACATATATTTTTCATCATTTTTTTTTTACACATATACTGTAAATTGCTCAATTAAGAATTTAAAATATGCAAGATCAGTTCAAAGAATCATAATGCTTACAATAATGTGAAATATACATGATTGTTTATTCCACGTTTGTGCAAATGAGGCTGTTGAAAATTAAACTGGGAAATGGACAGTCTGAAATGCTACCACTTATTTGTCAACAAAAAGGAACAAGATATTGAAGATATCAAACCCTTTACAACATGACTTCTTAGAATCTAACATCATCAGAATATTCTGAAGGCAGTAATATATTAAAACAGATCACTTGAGAGATAAAATATAAACAGTCATAGATCTTCTGAATCTATACATACCATGATAAAAAAATACCTGACTACTAAATGTGAGAATAAGCGGTGTATGCACTATTACATAACACAGTGACTGAAAATAGTGTATATATTATTCTCACAATACTCACATGGATATCGAAAACTAGGTCAAATTCTCAACAATAAATAAAATCAACATCAGGGCTTTCATTTCAAGTACATGACTAAAGGTTTGCTGTTGAACATATTACCATGACCCAAAGGTCAAACAATTGAGTGAGCTTGTTGCAGAGTGAATTGAATTAGATTAAAAAAGAGTATACACAGTAGGAAGACAATCCATCGAGGAGGTTAGGAAATATAAGCAAATAAAAACACTTCAGTGTAAATCTGCTACGTAATAATAACCTTCAATCCATGGTCTTCAAGGCAACCAAACACATCACAGAATGAACCATCATAGCTTCAAAATGATTCATGTAATAAATGCAAAAGTAAAGTTTTAACCAAAACGTTACAGGGCTTAAAATTTATTCTTGTCAGCATATTGATAGTTTTAATATTTTCAAAATGTCCACTGGCACAATGAATAAAACTGAAATCTAAATACAAATTATCCCTAGTAAGAAACTTCTAGTTTTTTTTCTGGGGCTAACAAGTTACTAATTGTATAAGCCAAATGTTAGCTTGCTAGTCTCAATTTGGAGCCCTGTATTAACAAACATGTGATATCACTACTTGAGCCACTGACAGAAAAGCTGTCTCAATTCCCACTGTGGGCTAAATATATATATATAAAAAAATGATTTAATGTTGGTTTCTGTATGCAAATATACTTCTGTATTTGAAATTCAATTTATCTTGCCACGTTGCACCAGTGAGGTACTTATCACATGCAAAACAGAAATACTCTACCACTATAATTTCTCACACACTCCGTATATTCTTGCAAAGTTAACGACAGTTGTTATTTTGCAGATTTAACGTTAATCAAAACAAGGTGTTTTATCTTGTTTCAAGCAATTATACTCTATTTTCTTTTACTCGGCTATACTTAGTGTAGCAGTTGTGTCATGACAATGTTGCCAACTGTTTACTACTTATAAATCCTCAGCTGTCCAGTCATTTACAGTTGACTTCTATTAGCTAAAATGCATATCATTGACCGGTCTTCTGTACATGTATTGGACATTAAAATATTCTTTGTGGTACCATTCTCACACATAACCTACTTTGCAGTATGTAATCTTTCACACTCTTTTTTTTATATAATATATCATTACTCCATTAAAAAAGAAAACAATTTTTAATCCTCTACTTTTCTCTGAATAAGATTTTTACATATTTTATGTACCATGGTAATTCATAATTATTTTTTAAACCAATAATTATTTATACACCTGAAAAATCGTTAATAGAAAGTTAACATTCAAACAAGTATTTTAAAACTGGATAGCTGAGTTCAATAACCCAATACCTACCAAAAAGAATTTTTATTAACTAGTTTGAGTATATGGGCTCATATTGTTGCTTACAATTTACCTATATGGTAGGTTCCCATGATATTGTGGGTTCTATGGTATTGTGGTATTCTGATATTTCTGCATAACACCACCTATCATGTCTTTACCATATATACACTAGCTGACCTAAATTTGTACTTTTACTTTGCCATTTGATTTCTGGAAAATGTCCAGTTTATTGGTGAGTACACTGTATTAAAAATGAATCCATGAATATCACTCATTTCCAAACATGTTTGTACCCCTTATTCTGAAATATAGTTGATATCTTCTCCAAGTCAAAAAGTGTATATTATCTGTTAACCAGTTTTTCGTCTGATTATGTCCAATGAAGTCTTCCAAGAGTCAGATCATATAATTACCACAGTTATCAAAAATTGAGGAATCTAATCGATGGTAGCGGATAAGAGTCAAAATCTTAAGTTTGGTAATGTCGTGGGTTTCCAAGGTTTTAAAGAGATTTTAAAGTGCTGTTAAATCAAATTGTGAAATTACCTATTATAGCATTAGATATGCACATAAAATATATATGTAACTCTAAAATTGTTATTTTCAAAGAAAACCATTTCTATGGATTAAAATAACTATTATATTGTGCGTATTTAAATAGAATCTATCTATATATACGTCTGTCCATTATGCTTACTATCTAATTTCAGACCATGAATACAGAGCAAAAACAGCTACAATATGAGAGCAAACATTTGATGGGCTTTTGAAGCGACACAGGAATGACAGTGGACTGGGATGCAATATTATACAAAATTCCAGACTAAACTCTAAGAGACAGAACTCTTGGAAATGTCAAAGTTGATGCTTTTATTGGATATGCACCATTATTCTTCAAGGATGAAGAGGTGCCCTGAGGGGCCGAGTGGTCTAAAGCGCTCTCCGTTACGGATTACTGCCATCTCACCTCTGTCTGCTTGGGTTCAAGTCTCGGATTCAGCCAATGTGGGTATGTGAGAAAGCTTGCCAGTAGCTTCTCATGGGTCAGTGGTTCTTTCCAGGGTTTTCCCGGGTTCTTCCTCCACCATTAATACTAGCTTTTGTGTATAGCCTATTGTGTGCTGAAAAATGGCGTTAAACCCTACAACAACAACAATAACAAGGATGAAGAGCAGAAATCACTTTACCACATAACATACATGGCTCATATAGGATATGGTTATAGCATCTCAAGTACATGTATCCAGTAGGGCCATTTTAAATCTAATGAATGCCAAGGTTGGTTTTACAGCTTTATGAATAGATTGACAGAACTGAAGGCAGTCAAATGAAGGAAATATCAACAGCAAGAGCTAAGGGAGCTTTAAGAGAAAATTTGACAATATATTACGCAGAACTTGGGAGTATTTAAGTAACAATAACTTGAAAGATAAACCTGAGAGAATTTACAATATAGATGAGACAGGAATCAACACTGAACATACACCAATGCCAATAATCTGTAACAAATCCAGTAAAGCACAATGCATTACGTCGCCAAGATCTTCAGCTGCCACAACAATTATCTCTGGAAAGGCACATGGGAATAGTATTCCTCCACATTCTGTGTTTCCTGGACAGAGATGGAATGATGATATTGTGAATGGAGCCAGTCCTGCATCTACAGGTGAAATGTCCAAATCTTGAGGGTCAAATTCACCTATATTTCAGAATTATCTAACAAAGCATTTTATCAAGTATGCAAATGTTTGTTTTGGGAAGACAAAATCTCCCACTCTAATCTTGTATGATGCCTGTCACACAGGTCTGAAATTTTGCTGATTTTAGCAGATCAGGCTGAAAAAAACAATGTTTTACTGTTTGTCTTATGAATACACACCAGCTATTTGACACAACCTTTTGAAGTTGGAATCTCTGGACCATTTAAAGTAACCAACTGCACAAAATGTCAAACATGCATGAAAAATAATCCTGGTTTGACTGTAACAAATCATATCAAGCTGCTAAACCAACTGCAAGCTTTACCTGAAAGACACTGGCTACAGAGAATTTGATATCCACATTTAAAAAGAAGTCTACATTCCTTTTGACCACATGTCCATCTCAGATGATCAAGTTGCGCTATCACCAATATACAGTATAGTAAGAAAGCGCAAGATGACCCATCAACAGAAGATTGCATCCAACAAACTAACAAAATGGCATCAGAATATTGTCAAGTAACGATGATAAATGAGTTGACACCAGATCTGAAAGAAACCTGTACACAAGGAAAGAAGGAGCAAATGTCAGCTGGCAGTAAAATTCCAGTCATGTCTCCATTTTTTCAAGGACATTACAAATGCCATTATTCAAAAACCAAAACAAATATTTTTCCACCATTCTTTTTTGGAAATCTTCTGAAGAACTTCAATATTAATATTATGAAATCTACAGCAGTGAAGATAAAACTTACTGAAAATAAGAGTCTGGCTGTAATAAATAAAACTGCAGACTAGAAACGAACAGGAAGAAAATTTGTAAACTTTCCAAAGGAAACGAAGAAGCAATTCCCAGTACATCAGGGACCATCAAGGATGTAGCACCAATTCATTTAAAAGTAGTGGCAACTGAATTGTCAGATGATGTTGATGATGAAGAATGCTATCTTGACTGGCAGCCAGATAAAATATAGGGATGTGAGTTGACTGTTTTATAAATATGAGGAATATTTAACTTCTGCCCACACTGGACTCGTTTTAAGTTTTGTTCAAATGTTACAGTTTGGATGACATATTATTTTTAGGTGTTCTCACTGTTTAAACAAAGGTGTTAGTTGTTCTCAATTAAATACTATACTTTAACTATCTTGAATTATTTCAACATATGTTAAGCACGTTTCCTTGACTTCCAGCTACATTTAATTTTATTTTTATATTGTGCACAAGATAAGTTTACAAAATTGATTACAAGTTTATGCCACCATATAGAATTTTTTTGTGATTACCATGATATCAGAGTAACTCCCCTTGGATACTCTGGACTCATTCTGGCGTGTCTATTGATTGCTTCATGCAAGTCCATAATGCTGGCTGATTTGACCCAAATGACAGGCTTATTTGGTCCAAATTATGAGTTGATTCAGACCTGGTGAATCATTACAAGAAAAGCCATGGAACTTCCACACACATTTGATTTAGTTAGTAATCTTTACTGTTTTCGCAAACATAGTCTGAGAATGTAAAACCTTGATGCTGAGCTTTTAAATTTACATAAGATAGTTGTAAGTACATTTCTAGCTGAAATCAGAATAGAACAGATATGAAGCATAGCCTTAGATTTTTTGAGAACCAAACTAAAGAAAATATATACTTATGGTCTGAAGTAAAAGCATTTTGAAACTTTTCATAAATTAGGCCAGTATGGCCACTTCCAACAATATCAAACAGTAATACATTGAATTTCATACATGGTTTTCATTGATTCCTCATGCAAGTTGTGTTTTCTAAAAATCTATTTATCCCTAAAAGAATTTGTTATTGATGAGTAAACAACAGTAAAAGGTACTTTATTGGTATCATTGAATTTGTATCCTCTGAGTAAAATCTCTTTATCTGTGGACACCCAGCAGCCCCATCCCAGGGCATATAACTGGTTGGAGCTTTCACTTCACTGATATTATGTCCTACATATCCTTAGTAAATTTACAAATATAAAATCTATGAATTATTTCATACATTTCTTATCATTTATACTTTCTATGACCATTGGAAAAAATAACCAGCAAAAAGGTATAGTTCTACCAAAAAAAAGTGTAAAGCGGGTAAGACTTATGAAGGACAAAATAAGATTATATATATATGTTACTATATAGACCACATTTTCAACATTTGTTCTTCAGTAATTTACACACACTTAAATAATTCAATACGAATTCACAGAAAACATAAAATTATGTACTTTAAACTAAGATTTTTAACATTTATTTCATCTTTCAACAGAGATAACGCTGCCATTTTTGTTATAAAAATTTTACTGTATGAACCCTATAGTCATATTTGTTTTTGATCTTGTCAGTGTTTGTAATGTTATTAATTTTTAAGAAAATAAACTATTTAAAGTTTGCATACAGCTGAATGAGCTGCTTTAACAAATATTTCACTACTAAACCGCCCATGCAAAATAAACATCAGGGATCGTCCTGGGCTTAGCCATTGTCACAAATTGCAATTTATTTCCTTATTGGCAAAAAAATATACCATCAGGCAATTTTTGGGGTGACAACCTTTTTGGCTGTTTAATATGTACATACAATCATGGATTTGGAGTGGAGACATTCAAAAGGACCATGAAAGGAAGCCACAAAATTGGATGCACAATGCACTGGAATCTGTTACATAACCAATTAGTTACATAACCAAATCCTTTGTTCATATTGACAAACCTTCTTATGAATGCATTGTTATATCATAATCTGCTTATGCTGACTTCTGGCCAGAGTACTGTATGCGTTGATACACTCAGTGATGCTACCGGACTATACCTACAATCGACCGACCTCTGAAGACACAAACAGAAACAGCTACAATTAATTAAATGATGGCTAAACCTTATGGTTTTTTTAAAAATGTACCAATAAAATAGTTTTGCTGAACCTTCAGAGAAAACTGATTACCTCTGAAGTACTGATTGCTGTGTATAAATACAAAGCAAATGGAAAAAATAGCAATCAGAATTATATACTGTCAACAATGCAAATTTATCATGGGTAAACGAAGGTTTACCGTTGCATGTTCATCATCTCATCCTAAGAGCAAGTTAACAAAATCAACAGCATTTGGATTTAGTGCAATTCATTAGACGACAGTCACTGAACCTGATGTTATACCTGACAGTCCAACATCATCTGCATGTAGTGATGGCAGTAATGCTTCAAGTGCAACACCACATCATGAAGTTCCTGAAAATTTCTGGACAGCTGGAAACTTGGACATCCGTGGCTGAGATATGACACAAAGTTAAAGCAGATGTACTGTGATATATGTATCAAGGCACAAGTCGTCAATTCATTTACAGTTGGTTGTGATATAAGAAGGAGTGTGTCACCAAACATGAATCTAGGCAGGACAAGTTAATTTTGCTCATTGATCTTTTACTTTTGCCATCAATCCCATTTTAAACTCCAGGGACCTAAACTACACAACAAGATAAAAACAAAACAAACAGGTCTTGTATAATTGAAAACAATTTATTTGTCAGAAAAACAGGAGTGAAAGAATTAAATTAACTTACAGCATGGTAAATGAATTCCTTTTTCTTAAAAGTCCTTTCAATTCCAATAGTTTCAAGAAATCCAAATACATTCCAAAGAAAACTGCCCCTTCTGTGGTAAAGTTTCAAATGTACAGAAAGGTTTCCAAAGAATTCAAATAGTCATTAAATAAATTTAGTCAATACCATAGTTATTCAAGCATGTCATGCAAAAAATAAATCTTTTCAAAAACCAAGTTGGGAGATTGAATCCGAATACACGCAGATTGGGACATACCATCTGCGTGTATTCTTGTGGCATATTTAAGCATTGCTTTGACAAAATATTCACAGATTTTTCGGGTCGAATACATGTGAAATTCTCAAAGGACTTGCTGTTTCTCTCTGTTGAGTGTGTTATTCCCCCCCACCACATGCCCTCATTTCATATTATGGTCAGCTGCACTCAGAGTGCACAATAGCTAAAAGTTAGACTCAAGCCTCTTTGTGGGTCCCCGAGTGGTCTAAAGTGCTCTCTGTTACAGATCACTGCCATCTCACCTTTGTCTGCATTTTTCTAGGCTATAAGTCGGCCAATGTGGGTACGTGAGAAAGCTTGCCAGTAGCTTCTCGTGGGTTGGTGGTTCTTCCTGGTTTCTTCCTCCACCATTAATATTGGCCGCCATGCATAGCCTATCATGTGCTGAAAAGAGGCATTAAACCCCATAATAACAATAAAATAAATAATCAATCCTCTTCGACATACTTGAAAGAAACCGCCTGTTATACAGTGAGTGAAAGCACTAGCAACTGATTGATAAATAAGCAATGCCCTTTTTTGTCATAATTAACAATGCCTAAAATGAGGGTGAATTTATGTCAATGGTTCAAATGTGGTCTCAAGCTACCATACATGTGATAACTATTTCCCACATTTTATAGCCCACCACATTTCCTTATTGTTAATTGATATATACATATTTAACACTGCTTACCAAATAACATATTTATTCCAAATTAGTTTTTTAGGGCAGATATGCTCTGTATGTTTTTTTCATTCCTTCCTTTAATTTAATTATGGTAATTAATGCTTATATATATGGTACATTAATGCCAGGTGTTGACTCGTGTAAGTTTCATTTGTAGGAATGGATATCCTAGTTTGCTTGTCGAGAAAAAATCTACAGCATTCAGTGATCATTCTTGGGATTTAGGAAGCAATTCACTAAAAGCATAGCATGTAAAGTATGGCAAAAATAAATTTCCGAACTCCTGGTTGATGGTGATGTACTTTGTGAAGCTAGCCATGGGGGTGGGGGGTGGCATTTAATTCCCGAATGCCATGAAAGCGACGGTCACATTACACATCAGTTATCTTACATTGCAAAGTATGATCATAACGTTTTAGTATTAAAATGTCATTAATTTAAACTTCCTTACAAAACTGTTATTTGGAAAATAATATACATAATATAGATTTGCTTAATACCTGATGTTTCTATTTAAAAAATGAGAGAGAGAGAAAGAGAGAGAGACTGTAGATGTCAGGAAAGTAAATATTCTACATTTGATAATGCATTTATTTCTGGTGACAACAGTCATACCTATGCACTAACGGTAATGCGTGATGCAAGACAACGGAAGTAGAGCAAAACAGTCATGTAATGATTTATTTTGTAATATTATGGCTGTATTGCTTGTTGTCAATAAAGTAATAACTATCCATTCTTTTTCACTTTTCATTGCCTATTTCATTAATAGACATGAGAAAATATGCACTACTTGCTCTGGCGACATTTTTTGAAAATTGGCTACAAAATATTGAGGTTGGCGATTTTATTGGTGACAAATTTTTAAAAGCCAGGACCATGCCTGAACATTCTTGAAGTTATTTGGTTTCATTCTATATAATAACCCCATTAGCACGCATATTATCGAGGTTTTTTTGCCTTAAATGCATATTTGAACTGCTCAACATACTTAGAAAATAGTAAGAAATATCATCTTTAAAAACAAATTTAAATGTCACATTTAAATCTCAGATGAAACATTGGAATCTGGGCCAAATTAGCCCATTACCTAAACTTGGCATATAATGTATTTTCTTAAAGATCAAAGATCAACAAAAAAGTCTTCTATAATATACTGAAGGTAAGTATTTTCATTTACTAATCTGATGATCGCAAACTTGAAGACCCAAGATACCACTGCTATCGCGTATAAATCGAAAATGTACCATACTGTGTAGAACAGTGGTTCCAAACCCCCTGGATGCAACCCAAATCAGGGTCACAAGGCAATTCTAAAGGGTCGTGGAGGTTCAACATTCTTTCTGTGGGTGGAAGAATAGTCACGTCAACAGTTTCTCCACAACATTCATTAGTATCTGCCACAATGCTGTTTATCTACCTGACCATACTTTAAAACTAATGGTACTTATCACACAAGATAAACAAGATAGATATATTGCTTTCAATGTCTATTAAGACCAAAACATTATCAAATAATAAAATCAATAATGATATAATTGTTTCAGAAATACTAATCTTTGAAAGTTTGATAAATTACAAATGAATGTTATCAGAAAAACGAAATTGTATTTGCATGTACTAATTTTATTTAAAACATATTTACATTTGTATTTATTATTAATCAAACAGTCACAAGAATGCGGATTTGTAAAGAAAAAAATCAGGGGAGGGAGCAATACAATTTTGAGATGAGACGGTAGACACAATGCAATTTTGGCGTGGATCTGAATGGATTTGGGGGTGGGTTTGAGGATTTTGATGTTTCGTAACACCCGTGGCAAGCACCTTTTCTTCTAGTCCTGCATGTAAGACGTATCACATGTTATTTACATTTTAGCGTTACACTTTACGCCCAACACATAAATATCAGCGTGGAGGTCTTACATGCAGAACTACTTTTCTTCGTGAACAAACTTTCAAATTTGTTTACAAAATTTAAACATTTGTATTTTAAAAAAATATTTCAGACTTTTAATTCTCAAGACGTGAACTTTCCAAACATGTACGATTTATCAGAAATTTATAACATTTTTCAAATTTGTTGAATTAGCTACTCAGAAAATGATATTTTTAGAATCGCGGCCTAGTCCTACAATGTAAGACATAGCAACATAAATATCAGCGTCGATGTCTTACAAGACTGTTACATGTAGGTCTAAGTCGCGGCCCAGAATTGCACGAGTACAAACCCCTGTGGATTGAGCACCATTTTAAGTTTCATTATATTTGCATTACTTTATCCCAAGATTAAACAGTTAATCTTTGTATCTACCTAGCGAGTTCTTTTGTAGTTTTCATCTTAAAAATTTCGCCCGAACACGGCTAAAGTTAAACCTGCCGCCGAGATTGCACGGCGATGTTTCATTCGGATGTCTTTTGTCTCTTTTCAATTAGTCTGGTTCGGATCAGGGTCAAAACGGACCGGTACCAAAAAGGC
Organism: Sinohyriopsis cumingii; assembly: GCA_028554795.2. Classification (NCBI taxonomy): domain Eukaryota; kingdom Metazoa; phylum Mollusca; class Bivalvia; order Unionida; family Unionidae; genus Sinohyriopsis; species Sinohyriopsis cumingii. Next base: position 78,846,733 of record CM068826.1, on the reverse strand, counting down.
CCACGCCCAAAACGGACTAGTGGTTAAAAAGGCCCGGTCCGAAAAGGCCTGATCCAAAAAGGCCCATTTTTGTACCAATTACCAATTACTAGTATCGTGTCTAATAAAAGTAACTAATACGTAAATATCAAATCCTTGTTTTACTATGAAATGTCTATAAATAATGTGCAGTAGAGAACCATTGTGCAGTATTTTACAATCGTATGTCAAGTGATCATGAAAATAATTGCGACACGCTACTACATGTTCTATGTGAAATGAATAAAGAAGGCAAATAATAATTGTGTAAGAAAACATTGGAAGTAAAGCGAATCAATGATATCTTTGCTATAACACTTCAAGACTGAATACGAATTCGTATTCTGACAATGCAAAGTTAACGGAGAGAAAAATGAGCATATAATAATTGTAGAATTGTTTACTATATTTTGCTGTTAAATTTGTTTGACAGCCATTATGAGCAATATTATTGTAGTATTTGATATTAGATTTTAATATTCATGTATTAGCAATAATGCTTGTTATTATTAACAAATTTATAAATCTGAAATGGCATTAGCGTTTGTCTTTTGTTGCTTATACTAGTCAGAAATTATATCTTTTCTTCTTTTCCTCTTTCTAACCCATCATAATATATATATATATATATATATATATATATATATATATATATATATATATATATATATATATAACCTCTTAATTCTTTTCCAATTTTGACTTGACTTTCATTGCAACCACATCGCAATAACGGTGCCTACTAGGCACAGAATATAAGAAATGTCTATTGAAAGCATACATTATAATCAACGCACATAAACTACGCATTTACACGTATTAACGATACTGAATGTATGAGAAATAGGAAGAGTCTATAGTCTTCTCAAATAGAAATATTCATCCATCATTAATGAAATCGTCATTATTTAATTAAGGCATTACCATGACAAAGTTGGCATGCACAAACCTCACCATTGAGAAAGAGGAAATCCGGTTATGTCAATATTACTCTGTGTTAAAAAAGGAAATAGATCATCTGTATTTGTCTATGTTTACATAAATTATTGAAATACTGTTAGTTCTTCTTGATGTTATCTTTGGTGAGTAATTCCGAAGCAAAGTGCGCAAGCTGACAGCAAAACAGGTTGAATTTTCACCGCGTAAACGGGGACGCAGTTTCCGACTGATACACACAAAGTTTTGAGTCGAGTGGGACGTGTGTATTGTTGTATTGATCTGAAAAAAATAGCGACACAACGGGGCGATGCTCATATACGCTTATTTTAAGGTTTGTTTCATTAAGTAAGGTCTTGGCATTCCATTTAATCCGACATGACAAATCAGGGACGTCGAGACGTGTCTCTGGAGCAGCAGAGAGGGTGAACAGACCATAGAATTCCGACAAAACAAATAAAACAAACAAATAAATCATCTCGTAGAAAGGTCAAGATTTTACAAATGAACTTTCCTTGAGATGTTTATTTTTGCAATGACCGATTGTGCTAATAAAACCTCAGTTCGAAATAGTAGCTGAAAAAATAAAGTACTCTACGTGTTTATTTATTTCTTGTTTATTTTTTTGACGACCAACGTTGGTAGGTACCCTCTCTGCTGCTATTAATTTACCACCATACCAAGTTTGATGAATATTTTTCAACGCGTTCTCGCTGTCGTTTTTCCTCATCTGTTTCATCTTCATCTGAATCTTCGGAATTTGTTCTATGTTTCAAGTAATATTCAAGTTCTGATGGTGGTTTTTCTATTTTTGGATTTATGTTCTTTCTGTGTTTATAATATATCATCAAACTTCTGTATCGATCTCCACCGCAATTTTTGCAAATCTGATATAATCCTCTAACGCCGTTGTTACATCCAACACATCTTCGTGGACCAGCATGAGGGTTTTTCTTTATAAGATAGTTATGTTTCTTGCAATATTCTCCACGGCACCTTTTGTTGCATTTATCTGTTGTTCCTTGACGCAGCCACGCACAGTTGTTCATTATATTAATGATATCTGTTTAATTAAATTTAATTTTATCATCACCCCTCTCTGCTGCTCCTCTTTTGCTGATATTAATTAAATTATCATGTTATAATAAAATGATACATCCAGAATCTCATACTGCAAGAACAGCTCGAGAACGATTAGAAGCAATTAAAAAATTTCTTCCTGTCAAAGACTCATTTAGAAAAAATCTACAAGCGCAGCAAGAAGCAAAAGTTGAGTATGAAGAGGACACTAAAAAACTATTTAAACCCGTCACTGCAGCAACTGAACAAGTTACAACTGTCATCAAAGAAGATCTTCTTCCGGTATCAAAACAAACTGCGGCGCAGGCCGAAAAAATAGCAAGAAGAACTAAACAGGCAAAGAAGATTTTACGAGATCTTCCAACTGGCATAGCCGGGAAAATAGCTGCGGCTCAGCCTCCACCTGTTGGTGAGGAAATACTTGAAGAAACTGGACAACTTCGTGCTGCGATAGGTGATATGAAAGATCGTGAATCAACAAAATCAGAAGAAGGGAAAATGATTATGCTGAGCAATAAATTTACTAGTGCGGGTATCAAGTTCATAAAAGAAATTGAGGATATTAATACGTTATCAAAACTTGCAGTAGAAAGTTTTAATAAAAAAGAAGAACTTTTAAGACCTGAACATAGTTCCGCTCGTATTAGTGATCCTGAAATCTGGTATAAATGGATATATCGTATATATTACAATAAAGAAAGAGTTTACTCTAGTGATGAGGTATATAATGATTATCGCAGAAAAATAGACATGTATCTTGCACAAAAAGAACCAAAATCTCTCAGAACAATAAGTGAGGAAGAAGAAGAAGTATCACCCTCAAGACTATTTAAGAAAAGATCACCCTTAAGACTATTTAAGAAATCAGAAGAAGAAGGAGCTACTGGCAGTGGTCTGGGAAATAATTTTATTTGTCCTGATAATATCATCAATGACGTGTCACGGTTAGAAGTTCTCATAGCAGGAAAACGAGCTGGAAATAATTCACCAGAAATAACCAATGAAGCAGCTGATATTTGTCGGCGACTATTTCAAGGTGGTATCATGGATATTGGCGTTTACCGAGAACTTATTGATGAGCTCGTTGATGACTAGTTGTTAGATAAATGGTAAATAAAATAAGATGATTGTGCATGATAATCATCGTAAACCCACACAGGTTAGAGCGGTAAACTCACGATTACCAATCTATAGTGTTATTTACGGAAATGGACTTGGTGATGTCATTCGGGGATTATTCACGAGGATAGCTCCAAAAGTAGCACCTGTTGCAAAACAATTATCGATGAAAGCTATTGATATTGTTCGTGATAAAGCTCCTGGTGCAATTGTCAATGTTGCTGGTAAGGCGTTCTCGGCGATCAAAGAAAGATTATCACGATTATTGCGACGAAAACAACAACCACCGGTGAAACTGGCAAGTACTGAGGTGATGCCTGCAGATGTCAGTAAAATAATAAATCAGGCTGCAAATCAAAAACTAGCGGCGATATCTGAAGAAGCAGAAAAAAATATAACAGCAAATTTAATAGCAGGAAGCGGTCTTCGTCGACGATGATCATCATTTGGAAAAATGGTAACTATAATAAAAATGTTCAGGCGCGAATCAGACCCAGCATTTGATATGGAGGCACCTGTCCTTAAGTACGAGTCAGTACGTGATTATCAGTTTTATTCTTATGACGCAAGACAACCAAATCATCCGGGGAGAATCGAATTACAGGTTCATGATACAAGTAGATATTTCTTGCCCGCTGAAGCGTTTATTGAAGTAGAAGGTAGACTTGTAAAGGGGGATGATACGGCATATGGTGCCAATCTGCGTGTTGGTTTTGTCAACAACGGCATTATGGCACTGTTTGATAGCGCCACATACATGATTGATGGAAAAAATATTGAATCAATTCAGAAGGATGTTGATGTTGCTACAACAATAATTGGTCTGGCGAGATATTCTGACGACTTTACAAGATCAGCTGGTCCAACAATGATGTTTGCTAAGGATATTACCAACAACGCTGATCATGTTCAGTATACCAAAGTACGAACACCAGCAGATACTGCATCTGATCCACAAGCGGTTGCTGATGGTCCTGAATACGCAGCCAGACCAGCTGCTGCTTTTGATATTATAAAAAGTGTTAGTGCGACTTACAACCTGGGATTTGCAGCACGTAGAAATATGTTGCTAGGAAATGATAGAAATTTTTCATGTGCAATTCCATTATCTCACATCTTTGGGTTTTGCAGAAATGTTAGAAAAGTCATCTTTGGAGCTAAACACACAATTGTGCTCGTAAGAAAAGGTAATGATAATGATGCAATCTGGCGAGGTGATGGTGTTGCTGATGCTGGTAAAGTAGATATAACAAAACTTTCATTGTGGATGCCAGTAATGACTCCATCTATTACTGAGGAACAAAAATTACTATCTTTTATGGATCAAGGCGGTAAATCATTGCTATCATGGTTAACAGTAACCACAGATGCTGCTCAAAGCAATATTAATGGTTTATTTACATGGCATATAGCATCACAACAGGGTGTTTCTGCACCACGACATATTTTTATTGCACTACAAGATAATGCTCGGACGAATAATCAACAACGTTCACATATGATATTTGATAACCTTGGAGTTAATGAAGTTTCCTTGCGAATAAATGGACATCAAGAACCAACAGAAAATATACAACTAAATTTTGTTCAAAATCATGTAGCGCGCGCATATCATCGTTTAATGTCATTCATGGGACGTGATCAAAATATAGATACCGGCTTGCAAATATCACAACTAGATTTTACAGGTCTATATCCGATTTATTATTTTTCACTAGAACATCTTGATTTATCCAAACAATCTGTTGTTGATATACACTTTCGAGCTCATGTTACTAACCCTCCTCCTGATATACCCGGTCCACCAATTGTTCGCGGCGCCTACAAAGCGATCGCGGTCATACTTAGCGATAAAGCCATGTTACTTGAAGGTGGTAGTGGTCGAATGAGGGTCGTTGATGCACCGGTGGAAAATCTTTAATCGTGTTATTTAGAAAAATATATTTTATATAAAAATGTCGTATAGTCATGTTAATGTTACTCTGACCCCGGGTCAGGTAAAAAAGCTTCAATCAAAAACCGCCAACAAATGCGGAACTAAAATATCACTAAAACGAGATCATATTAGTGGTGGTCCAAACAAATTATCGTTGACAAATAATCAGATTAAACATTTCAATAAAGCCCTAGAATCAAAAACTGGAGTTCAATTTCATCTCTCCCCGAGCGCCATCAAAGACATGGTTAAAACGGGTGGTATATTTCCACTTCTTGCGGCCATTCCGGCATTAATAGCTGCAGCTGCTCCAGCCGTAGCAAAAGCGGCCGCGTTAGGTGCTGTTGGAACAGCCGCTGGAATGGCACTAAAGAAAGCAACAGGGCAGGGATACAAAAAAAAGGGACGCGGTCTAAGATTACCGGGATCTCGTTGGGGGAGAGGCCTAAGGCTTCCAGGATCATTTCGTTAGACGTTCCAGCATCAAATTTTGATTTACTTGATGCTGCTAAAAAATTAAAAATATCCGCCTTTAGAGGTGTTTTTATGCGAGATCAATTACCGAAACAACCAAACAAACTAGAAACAGGTATTATTAATCTTGACAAACGTTCCGGACCTGGTACTCATTGGGTATCATACGCGGTTGACCCGCGTGGAATTGTTTATTTTGATTCGTACGGGTTAGCTCCACCTGTTGAATTTATCAAGTATGTCGCACCACTCCACGCAACAACCTCTGGTTACAAAGTTTGGTATTCAACGCTACCCACACAAACAATGACAGATCCACCAATATGCGGCCGTGAAGTAATTAATGTACTCGACGCTATATCAAAATCATCCAGGCCGCCACATAAAGTCGTGCACGATTATACAAGCAACCGATTTGTTGCGCGTAAAGCATTTTAAACAACGGATCTTATTATAATGGTTGACATTTACGGAAGATCTTCTACTAGTAAGAAAATAAAATCCGACGTTGATCAGTCAAAGTATGCGACTAAAGATGACCTCGCTGATATTATGAACCTTGCTGGAGTTGACCCAGATGAAGTTATTATTTTTCAAGATCGATATGGTAAACTAAAAACCAGCAATATCAAATGGAATGATATAGTCCGGCGAGTACTCGGTGCAGTTACAGATAATATTCCCGTGTTTACTGATAGCGGCAAAATCAGAGATTCAAGTGTATCATTAGCAACCATCAGAGATGAAATTGCAAAAAGTGTTGCTAATCGCGTGAGAAACACCGGTGACACAATGACGGGTGAACTCAGCATGAACGGAAATAAAATAGTAGTTTTAAGAGATCCAACATCTGACGAAGATGCAGCAACAAAAAAATACGTCGACGTAAACTATGGCACCGTAGATAATAAATTATCCACGTTACGGGCCGAATATGATGTTCACGTAACCGGTTTTTCAAGGTTCCGAAGAAATTTTCAAAAAACCGATGAATCTATAGATAAATTCTTCGGTACTCCACGCGCTATTGACATGAAACTCGTTGATATCAAAAATAACCTAGACACGATCAAACAAACACAGCAAGACGTCGTAGCGGGAATTCCTGAGATTGTCAGTAAAACCAATTTGATTAAAATTCCAGCTGCAATAACTCCCGGGCATATTACAAACATCGTATGCACGGTATCATCGGGATTTGCAACATGGTCGCAGCAAAATAATACTATCAAATATACCGCAACAGTCACTGGCGTGTACAGGCTGTCTGTGTTTAGTGCTGCAAAATTTGAAATATTTACAACGTTTCCATATCGTCATTCCACAGACAGGTTTTCCGGGGTTGTATCTGTTGTATTAAATAGCGGAACCGAAGAAATATTTATTCTGGAAGCAGATGATAAGAAATTGACCGCAACATCCTTCTGGTGGTGTTTGGAATTTGTAGCTGAAACACCTCAATTGGTTACGGCATAAAAATATATATAGACGGTGCACAATACAGATACAATCAAGCGCGTGAATGGCAGGCGGCGCTAAAAGATCAAGTCGATCAATATACAGTAAAAGTAAAAAAATATCGACGACGATTGGTTATCGTTGATGTGATTGTTTATTCAGTATCCGCTGTTGTTGCTGGAACCGGTGTAATATTATCAGCGTTGACAACGATGGCACCAGTAGCTGTAACTATCTGTATTTCAGCAGCAACAACTATTGCAGGTGTGCTTGGTATCATCACAAAAAAAAATATGTACTTGTACGAACGAAAAATTATCCGATTACAAAATAAAATTACATACAGCGACGGTAGCATACTCGAAATTATCCTCGTTGTTATCAGCGAGTCTCAGTGATGGAATTATATCTGATTTCGAATTTTCAATGATGACCAAAATATACGACGAAGGTATTAAAGATACAAGTATCAATAATGACAGAATTACTCCAGCAGATCGTGACCAACACAACTCCGCCAAAGATAACGATGATCTCGGTAAGTTCAACTAATCCTGAATTTAGTGTTAATTTTCCTATTGCAATTCCAGTAAAAGAAATAGCACTAGCACAATTACGAGTATATTACAGTTGGCCAAATATCAGATCAAAATCATTTAATGGTACACCAGTAAATAATTCGCTCGTATTTACTAACAACAACAAACCCGATGGAACACCTGACTGGGTTGTTGTTGGAATACCAACCGGCAGTTACCAGATTGAAGAGATCGGTGAGGAATTTGCGCGTAGAATAAAATCAATAACGGGAAAGGAATCAAAAATATCAATAAACGTTCATGAGCCGACGTTGTCCTCGACGGTTGAAATAAACTCGCCTGATTATGCCGTTGATATTTATCAATCTTCAATCAGATCCGTACTAGGTTGGCCTGAAATATCACCACCGATAACACCGATACCACCAGAACCGAAAAAGTCTGATTATGTCACGGATAGACAATCATATCATGAAATTAATCCATCATACGGGGAAGAACTACGTATTATAAAAAATAAATCAATGCTTCACGAATTTGCCTTTTTCGGTGAAATTGAGGCATGGCTTTTTAAAAATCCGGGAGAAACAGGACATTTTAGGGGTTTTTATCGAGAAGAGATTATTGAATATTTTCAGGAAATCAATCAAGAGTGTAAAAAACAACTAGATCAACTAAATCAATATTTTAACGAACATATTTTTGACATATCAGCGTCACCGCGTGAAAAAATCATCACGCGTGTGGAAATATTAAATCAGCTTATATCAGATATGGAATATTTTAATAACCGAATAGTTCAGGAGATGGTTAGTCTTTTAAAATCACCTGAAAATCCTGATGTATATAAATGGTTAGAAAAATATAAATTAACAGAAGCCGATGTACTAAATTATAAATTTCCCGGGTATAGTGTAACCGAGTTAAGAAAATCTATCAATGATGTCATTGATGAGTTTTTTCCTAAACTACTCGATGCATGGAGAAAATTAATTCCACCTCCAACTGTTCTTAGACATGATAATGATCCACATGGCGGCGGAAGACACGTATTTCCGCGGATCGTTAATATAACACCGACGGTCGCGGTCAATCTGGTTTGTGACGTAATCGATGGCAGCTATCAAATAGATCTCGGAAGATCAAATCAGGCTCAACAAGGATACATCCTGTACACGTTCACACCACAGGTTCCCCCTGGAAATTTAATCGTGCAAGAACCAACTAATCCCGTGTATTTGCGGTGTCACAATAATATGTTAACACGAATCAATTTTAAACTCACAGACCACCTTAATCGCTTGATTGACATACGTGAAGAAGAGCTTGTAATAAATCTGTATGTAAAGTCGTAAGACTTCCGTCGTAAGGGCTTCCGTCGTAAGGACTTTTGTCGTAGATCTTCATGTAATGGAGGGTTTTACACGCGAGGATTTCTTAACAGTTAGAAGAACATTTGTAACAGAGATCAGACTCAAATTCGATCAACTTAAAAAAAATAATATTTATTAATTTTCCTGATTTTTACTGAAATTGTACAAATTACTTGATTTTGACTACCAACTACCCCCTCAGAAACATAAAAATGCACGAACTACTTGATTTTGACTACCAACTACCCCGTCAGAAACATAAAAATGCACGAACTACTTGATTTTGACTACCAACTACCCCGTCAAAATCAAGAAAGTTCTAACCTTGTCAAATTGTTCCTAACAAATTTTATTTATTATAAATTAATTTTATTTATTAATAATATTATTTTTACTGAGATTTTTATTTTTTTTTACTAAAATACAACGAAATTGCTCAATTTTCCTGATTTTGACTACCAACTACCCCGTCAGAAATCAAGTAGTTCGTGCATTTTTCTTTGATTTTGACTACCAACTACCCCGTCAGAATCAAGTATTTTGTGCATTTTTCTTGATTTTAGTAAAAAAAAAAAAATTAATTCAGTAAATAAATAAATTAATTCAGAAATAAATGATTTGTAAAATTAAGAAATTTGTACAATTTTATGTTTTTGATGGGGTAAATGGTAGTCAAAATTAAGAAATTTGTACAATTTTATGTTTTTGATGGGGTAAATGGTACTCAAATTAAGAAATTTGTACAATTTTATGCTTTTGATGGGGTAAATGGTAGTCAAAATTAAGAAATTTGTACAAATTTGTTAAATTTCAGTAAAAAAAAACAAATTACTAACCCATCAAATTCAGAATAATATTTCTGATCAAAGATCTCAGTCATCTTCAAAATTACTACTTAACTCCTTCACATGATCATCTTCTACGGTAGCTAGCGACTGAAACATTGCCGATTGAATCCGTTTCATGAGACTGTATTCAGATGATAGTGTGTGTGTCCCCATGGTTTTACGTTCTTGTAAAATCTCAAAGTCAGAAACTATTTTTTCAGGATTAAGTTCATCAGATATATTAATTCCATCTTTTTTTAATTTTTTAATAGCGACAATTACATCATTGATATTTTCATGGTTCATTATATAATATATAAATCTTTAAAATAAAAAAAATATCCCTAGAACACCTATCGAGTGTTTAGCGAGTTCGTCGGGATGTTTCAGGGACAGCACAACCAAGAACTCATAGCTTGCCACCGCAATCTACCAAGTTCATTAGGCAAATATTCCCTCTACGAGAGCCCCTAACCCGCCAAACAACGGTCTAGAAGGCCCAAGAGGGAGGACGGCACAATCCTCATTAAACTCGTAGCTTGCCACCGCAATCTACCAAGTTTATAGGATATACATATAACATATAACTAACTAAGGACAGCACAAGGACAGCACAGTCCTCATTAAACTCGTAGCTTGCCACCGCAATCTACCAAATTTATCGGACATACATATAACATATATACAATGAAATGGTTATATACAATGAATGAAGAGCCCCTATCGAGTGTATTAGCGAGCTCAGATTATGAATGAAACGGCACTAACTAAGGACAGCACAAGGACAGCACAGTCCTCATTAAACTCGTAGCTTGCCACCGCAATCTACCAAGTTTATCGGACATACATATAACATATATACAATGAATGAAGAGCCCCTATCGAGTGTATTAGCGAGCTCAGATTATGAATGAAACGGTACTAACTAAGGACAGTACAAACATGTACGCTCAGCAAAATCACACCCACAATAATTAATCCAGTGGGTGATACGAAAATATGTATCAACCACAAGTCAATATTGTGGTTGTGAATTTGCTGAGCGGAGGGGTTCTTGCGGTTCCCCCCACTATTATAAAAATCGCAATTATGCGCACCACCGACAAATTGTCAGCCATGGGGATTCGATCCTGGACCGCGAGCGTCACAGTCCAATACCATACTGATCGAGCTATCAAACATTGTTACGAACATATGTTTCGGAAGTTAATATATAGCTAGCTATATAGCTAAGGAACCAATATTTACAGTAAACAGCGGTTTCTGAATAATAACGGTTTCTGTATTTGTAGCGGTTTCTGAATAATAACAGTTTCTGTATTTATAACAGTTTCTGAATAATAGTTTCTGTATTTGTAGCGGGTTCCTAAGTAGACTGAGAATCAATAATAACAGTTTCTGAATAATAGTTTCTGTATTTGTAGCGGGTTTCCTAAGTAGACCGAAAATCAATAATAACAGTGGCATTAATGCACAACTGCAGGTCGATTACAATGAGCAACGGTTTCTGTTTCACACACAGCTTCCTACGGATCAATAATATTATCATGTGTTGTATGATGGGGAAATATTTAAAAAACATAAATAATACTTCTACGAGTAATTAGTTACGATGTAATTAGTTACGATGCAATTAGTTAAACTGACTAATTACGATCATAAAAAACCAACCATCTACGAAGAAAACTATATATTACAAAGTAATCTCCCCTTATGTAATCAAAAATTCAGTAGTGTATGGAGGACCTACTGTGACATAAATTAAAAAATTAATTCAATGTGGTGATGATAGTTAATAATGTGGTGATGATAGTTAATAATGTGGTGATGATAGTTAATAATGTGGTGATGATAGTTATTGATACTGAAATGTAATTTTCTGCTTATATTTTTTCGAGAGAGCAGATCTGGTTATATTATCTGCTACTTTTTGTACTGAACGCGAGTTAATATCAAAATATGTCGCAGCCGCGTTCATAGACTGAAACATAATTTCTTTACCGGTTTCTATGTTTGTAGAAATTACCCCCCTCTTTCCGATTGTCTTATATCTTCCTGTATTTCCACGTGTATTATTCTCGCTGTATGTGACAACACGAAGGTTGGATAAATTATTGTTTTGAGTGTCCCCGTCAATATGATCAATAACAAGACCGTCTTTGATCAAACCCTTGTGACACTCGTACGTAAATCTATGACATAGATAATGTTTCTTCCCAACTGTAAATCTAAGATAACCAACATTATTAATACAACCAACTGGTCTCTTCAACTTGCAGTGTCTGATGATACCATTAATATTTGATTCATAGTTTGTTATGACAGGATGTGGGACAAATATATTTTGCTCCATTATAATAATATTATATGTTTAAATCATTGTTTGTCTGAAATCTTGATATATAATCCTCCACGGATTTTATAGCGTTTTCACCGCTATTATTTTTTTTGTCATAATATCTTTTGAGCTCTCTGAACCGTTTCCCGCCGCACTTCCCACATAATTCTGTCTTTCCTCGCACTCCAATACCACACCGTAGACATGGTATTGGTCCTAGACTTCCTCGTCGTATGTTTTGTGAGTGCATCCAACAAAATTCCTTTCTACAGGATTTGTTGCATCGATTTACTGAGCCGATCATCAACCATCTACATTGGGACATTGTATATATATATATATATATAATTTTCTTTATTTAAATATTTGTTTTAATTATATGAACGAGTTTGAGAGATTATCCCAAACTAGGCCTGTTAAGTATAAATTCAACCTTGACAGATTATCTTCTGACTTGCCAGTACGAGATCTGGTTGATCCGAAAAATAAAAGTTTGATCTCGAAAATTCACGACGCTAAGAAAGAATTTTACACGGATGGTGCATCTCATACATGGTCAACGTTCAAGATTATACGCAACACTGTCACGGACGCCACAATGAACGACAAGCGAGCGGCAACTATCATTAACTACATCGCTGAATACGAGGGCAATCAAAAATATTTCTTCAGAGTAAAATTTATTGTATTAACAGAAACAGATAGTTGGATTATCCGTGACAAATATGATCCTGTCCTTGGTAATAATAAAACTATCATATTAAGTAAAAATTCCAGACCGGGTCTATTGACTGGTATTGATAAACCGTATTATGAGCGAGCGTATCCTGTAACAGCAGTTATTTATGGAATTTATGAGAGAAATAAAAAACCCAACGTTGATAAACTAGCGCCGATGAAATTTTCAAGGTTAAATTGTGTAGCCGAACGAGTAATAGAACACTTTACAAACGCGATGCGTGGAAATGGATTAACTGATTTAAGGCGTGAAAAAATAAACTCGTGGGCTGATTCAGTTAAGGACACCGGTGCTACAATAAAAGATGTTGCTGAGTTAGGAAAAATATTAAAATTTCCAATAACTGTGGCGACAATAACGGGAGAAGTACTGTACCAGTCGAAATATAAATCGAAAGGAGCTCCAATAAATATTATCGATCATAACGCGCACGCATGGACTAACGCGGTAACAATATTTCCACGTGATCGAACTGTTAGATTTTACCCCACAGATATGAGTATGTTTGATTTTATCAACGAAATAAGTAAAACCGATCCTGTATCGGTATGGTTATTTAAAAGTAATGAGGAAGGTGAATTTGATCAGTTTGTCAAACCAAACGGTGAAATATATCGCACAGAATCCCTCCATGACGAGATGAAAAATCTTGCGACGTTTTTACAGTGCAAGCACGCGGAAAATACTGACAAATTACTAACTAATTGTTTTACCGTTCCATCTGTTGCGGCTCATTTCGCCAGAGAACGAAATTCATGGAAACCAACACGATTTGATTTACTCGAGGACGTACGCGCAAGTTGCGTCGAATATGGACATGGCGGATTATGGAATACCAAATACAATTACAATGATGTTATTTCGGTTGATATGGTTGCATGTTATCCAGGAAGTTTTCTGGGATACGGAGATTGTTCTACGTACTTTGAAAGATTTGGTCACCCTACAAACGAGATGACGCGAGTGGCAATTAATGGACCATTACCTGATTTTGATCTGACTGGATTCGCCTGTATTGAATCATTCGAGTTTAACGAAAATCTTCACAAGATTTGTTATGTTTGGTTTGGCAGACATTTTTGTGAAAAACGTTGGGCACCTATAGTTTTGTTGCGATATATGCTAGATTGTGCGATACTGACATCGTTGGTGGTCAGTGAGGCAATTATATCATATCATGCACAGACCAAAGTTTGGTTGCCCATGTCAGATTCTGAAGTTATCAGCGAGTTTAAGGATGTTTCCGAAGATGATATTCCTAATAAACTCAAAACCGCAAAAGATCTCGGTAGAAGAATTATAGGTAAATTTACTCAAGGTGGTGCATATGACCATAAAAGACATCACACACGATTAATTTTAGATGATGCCGAGTACGATTTTATAATCGCTGATACAACAGCGAGAAATATATTTGTAAGTCGAGAAAATGTTTATTTATCCGACAGAACAAAATTGGGCACGATCGTTAGTTACGTAAATGACGTCTTCCCACAGTATACTCATCTAAGATCTTCCATGTTGGCTTATGTTTCTATAAATTTATTATCGATGATTAATAGATTTCCTGAGACCGCAGTCAGAGTCGCAACGGACTCGTTTTATATTTCAAGTAAATATTTAGAATCTGTTATGAAATTTACAAGTAATGATGAACGATGGGGTTCGTGGAGAATAAAAAAGGAACTATTACACAATTACACAGAATCAGCAGATGTTCCAGTGAGAGATTTTTATCGTGAGGGTAATAAAATATCAGAAATGTCAAAGGCACCATCGTTGAGTGATCCAATAACCAGATATAAGACAGTATATCTCAATGGACCTGGTGGATGCGGCAAAACAACTCGAACGATTAATGTTTTTAGAAATTCAGATATAATCGTGCTGACACCCACACATAGACTTGCACGTGAGATGAAACAGCGGCAAGTACAATCGTGTACGTATCATAGTTTCTTCCGATGGCGCGGGGATACATGGACTCCTGAACGGATGGGAGAAAAATATATACCTAAAATAATTATTTGGGATGAGATATGCACGGTGTCATTGGATACATTAAAAATGTTTCTTGATTGGTTGTTGACGAAAAATACCGCCATAATAATGTGTGGCGATCATGGTCAACCGCCGCCTTTTGTTGGACCATCTCCACATGATTGGTTAAAACATTTCGTTGATTATTACGAAGAAATAGATGATGATCATAGAGCTCTTGATGCAAATTTGAAGGAGTTTAAAAAATTAATCAGATTACAATCAAACAAAATTCAGTGTGAAATAATACGTGGAGTGATCTCAGAGACATCAATGAGTGATTTTTTGAACTCATGGAGACCCAACGATTTGATCGTAGCAAGTAGAAAAATAATCAGAGACGCTTTACAACAACAGTTATTTCAACTGCATAAAGAACAATATTCAGAACTACCCGTTCCGTTATGTTATAGACCATCAGATACACGAAAACAGAATATTAATGTTGATATTCCAGGACCCTTGACAGAGTCAAGGAAACAGATTCTCGTATTAAATGATATTGTCGCCGTTGATATCAGTGTGGTCGAAGATGCATTACGCGCTGACAAATCTCCATGGGTGTTGGGATACGCCATGACGATCCACTCGTCACAGGGATTAACTATTTCTGACACACGAGTCTGGATTGTAGACGATCGCATCGAGTGGTCAAATTTAGTTTATTTGGCGGTATCGAGGGTCAGAAATATATCTCAATTACGTAGAATCATAATTCCTGAAATCGTTGATAAATTTAACATCATCGATGATGATATAATAAGAAAAAAATTAATCGGATACAAACAATCTGACAAAAAAAAATAAACGTGACTTTGATCTTGATGTTGAATTTATTATTGAGTTAAAACAGCAGCAGAACAATCATTGCACCAGTTGTAATTGTATAATGTTATGGCGGTATTCGAGTAATGATTCAAGACAATTTACCGTACATAGAAAAGATAATAGTCGCGGTCATACACGAGAAAATACCATGTTAACCTGTCTTGAGTGTAATCGACGTAGAGGCGCTAGTTAAGTGATCGAAATCACCGAAGTGATCGCGGCGGTAGTTGTGTATCCGCGGGAATTATTTGTAGTTGTTCACGCGTAAATCCACGTTGAGGAGCAGCAGAATCTAATCTGTAGATTGCAGGTCTGGAAACGCCTACATTTCTTCCAGTGGATCTTGTCACGGTAGATATTTTGTGTGTGGTAACACTCCAAATAGGATCAGTTGCTCTCGCGCTACCACCTTCAAGTTCACCAGGCTCATATAAATATCTGACTGTGACATCACCTAATATTTTTTGTTTTCCAGCATCTTTCCGTTGTGTTGGTATATTTTTTTTTGTGACCGCGCTAATGGGTTTCATGTTGGTTGTTCGTGTGATCTCATTATTTAATGCAGCTATCACGTTTGGTAATCTTGCAACCCATTCACGAGATCTTTTATCCTGAATAAATTCCCTCGCGTATTGATATCCAAATAACCGTTCAGCAAGTGTTCGATTAAATCGCTCAACAATTGCCTGATCACGGTGAATTGCAGTATGACCTCGTCGTATTTTGGTATTATGTTGTTTCATCAACGATGATACTGGACCAAGAAATTCCTTGCCAGGATCAACCTGTAGTAGCTGTGGCCATCGCAGACCACCTCGTTGATAAATTCGTTCAAACGCATCGGCTACTTCAGATGATGTTTTCGCCGATAGCGGCTCTGCTTCTTTATATCTACTTGCAACATCAACTACGGTTAGCGCGTACTTGTACGTTTTTCCACGCACAGTATCATGCGGTAAAAACAGAATATCAGCTTGATGAACTTCATTAGGAACACTGACATCGAAATACGAGTACTGAATTTGTTTAGGACGTGGTAGATAAATTTGCCATATTGCTTGTTTAGATAACCACGTTTTAGCAGTAGAATGTTTAACCGATGCTGCATCAGCGAGTTTACCAATTGCTGCTTTGCCTCTCCAGTATCCTCTCGGTGAATAATAAATTGATTCCATTATTAATTACCAGCCCCAATCGCTAATTTACCTTTCATCGAGGATCTTACTAACCAATTAGCTAATGATTCTCTAATATTTTTATTTTTTTATAGAATTTAATGAATGAATTAATTTTACATCTGCAATATGCCTATCTTGTAGATTTTTACTTTTATAAGCTACATCATGAGCATGACAAGCTCGATCAATAGCATTTATTGGTTCCTCGCCTGGTTTTGGTTGATCTTGATCATCGAGCCTGATATCAAGTCTGGTACCAGGACCGCAATAATTATATCCTGGTAGATGTTTTTCTCCGCTGTATTTAGCCCATGGAGCACCTGGAAACTTTGACATCATATTAGCAATATCACCACCGCGCTTATTAGGTAAAAATGAAAATTTCTTTCTACAGCATACAGAACATTTTCCACCGTACGCTATTTTTTTGTTTTTTGTTGTAACTGTAGCTAAATCAATAGTTGGAGTTTTAACTTTACAGCGTAAACAATATAAATTCATGTTATAATATATATGGATATAATTGATTTCTCAGCAACTCGGCAGCGAGAGCCAGTTAAGCATCATCCTGCGCTACCGAACTCCATCAGAATGATTATCATAGGACCATCTGGATCGGGTAAGACGCAATTATTACTTAATCTGATAATGAGATGGTTGAAATGGGATAAGTTGTATTTAGTAGCACCATCCGTTGATGATCAGCGATGTTATGATGTACTTAAAGATTTCAATGAAAACGCGCGATTACTGGATGAGGATAATGATGTTATAGAGTTTATAACCGATATTGATGAAGCACCATCCGTAGATTCCATAGACGGATTTATTAATAATTTAGTTGTATACGACGATGTGATGCTAGATAAACAATCAAATCCAGCCAGAATATTTTCCCGAGGTAGACATAAAAATACAGATGTGATCTATGTTACTCAACGATATACACAAATACCAAAAGTGATCAGAGACAACTGCAACATTTTAGTTGTGTTTAATGGCGTAGACACACACACGTTGCGAAATATTCATCAAACCTGGTGTGGTGGCGACATGGATATAATTAAATTCAAAAATTTCTTCTCACGAGCGCAAGCTACCCCGCATGGATTTATAACAATAAATTTACATGATCCAAGAACAAGATATCGTGTGGGTATTGATAAAATATTTGGGTAACAGGGGTGATGATAAAATTAAATTTAATTAAACAGATATCATTAATATAACGAACAACTGTGCGTGGCTGCGTCAAGGAACAACAGATAAATGCAACAAAAGGTGCCGTGGAGAATATTGCAAGAAACATAATTATCTTATAAAGAAAAACCCTCATGCTGGTCCACGAAGATGTGTTGGATGTAACAACGGCGTTAGAGGATTATATCAGATTTGCAAAAATTGCGGTGGAGATCGATACAGAAGTTTGATGATATATTATAAACACAGAAAGAACATAAATCCAAAAATAGAAAAACCACCATCAGAACTTGAATATTACTTGAAACATAGAACAAATTCCGAAGATTCAGATGAAGATGAAACAGATGAGGAAAAACGACAGCGAGAACGCGTTGAAAAATATTCATCAAACTTGGTATGGTGGTAAATTAATAGCAGCAGAGAGGGTACCTACCAACGTTGGTCGTCAAAAAAATAAACAAGAAATAAATAAACACGTAGAGTACTTTATTTTTTCAGCTACTATTTCGAACTGAGGTTTTATTAGCACAATCGGTCATTGCAAAAATAAACATCTCAAGGAAAGTTCATTTGTAAAATCTTGACCTTTCTACGAGATGATTTATTTGTTTGTTTTATTTGTTTTGTCGGAATTCTATGGTCTGTTCACCCTCTCTGCTGCTTCTGGTCTGTTGGTGTGTATTTTTCAAACGCAGACACACTTTTTCGACAAGACATAGACAACATTATTGTTTATAATTTTGCATTTTCACACACCTTTACCCCATATGAATAACCAAGATTGGACACCAATAGCCGGGTATGTTTCTGTGAAGATCCCTCTAGGACTGTATACGTTATACCACGGTATTCGACCGTTGTCTCAGTCAAAACGTCGTGTATTGACCCGAAATAAACAATTTTATGCAAGCAATCATACAAAATTGATGCATTTATGTTTTAAGGAAGTTTAGCGGTTGCACATGTTTCATGTTTGTAAATGATTACCAAGGAATTCAAAATCAAGTTTATAATAACGTTTCTCATGCTCTTAGCAAATATTACTAGTATTACTTGCATATATGTACTCTTCTTCAGTAAGATTCCATGGACCAATGTTTCTATCAATGATATCGAATGAAGTGTCTGTATCGGGGATGTAGGGGATGTGGACAATCGTACTTGCTCCATATTGATCCACTTCAATTTCCGTTGACTCAGCCACAGGAATATCATTCGACAACTCGCCAATACTAGGGATCTATGAAAAAAAATCAAACAATAAAAACCATTCCATTTTCTATTTTTCTTCGCACCAGATAATGATTTTTTAAAAATTATATCTATTTTCGTCACATGTAAGTAGTTAAGTGGGATACTATACGTACAATGGGAATTAGCATTACGGAGACCCCTGGGACAATATACGTACAATGGAAATTTAACATGGCAAAAAATCGTGGGTCAATATACGTACAAGGGGATTTAACATGGAGAAAAATCGTGGGACAATATACGTACAATGGAAATTTAACATGGAGAAAAACGCTGGGCCACTTTAGGGACAATGGGAATTTGACATAGAGTTTGGGTCTGTCTAGGGACAAGGGAAATTAACATGGGGAATAGAGTTTGGGCTTTTGGGATTTTTTTTTTTTTAAAAGTATTTTTTAAATTTAAATTTAAATTTAAATTTAAATTTAAAAAAAAGGGGTAGGCAATGGAAAGGCTATCTCTTTTCGAGAAATATGGCTGGCCCTGAAAAGGGCCTTTGGGTTTTCTTCTGCTTCTAGTTTCTTCTTTTTCTCCACCAAGTTCTTATTTTATCTCCAACACTCTTTCTCTTCTTTTCTTTCTTTTTTTTCTCCTGCTCTTCTTTCTTCTTCTCTTCCTCCTCTTCTTTCTTCCTCTTCTCATTTTCTTCTTCTTTTTCAATCTTTTCGTTCCATTTGCTTATTCTTATTCTTTCCTCTTCATCCTCCTTCTCCTCCTTTATCTCTTTCATGACACCACTAATCTTGTCCTTTACCTTTTTTAAGTTATTAATTTCCATCTTTACACGATGGGGACTATAGGAATAATGGTCTTCAACCAGTCTTATCAACATCTGCTCCATCATTCCTAAGTTGTCTAAAACGTCTTGTAATGTTTGTATTTTGACCATTTGGTTAGAAGCCATCTTCTTTTTTTATTCTTTGCAGAATGGTTTGAACGACGAATACTGTGGGTTCTTATACTTAAAGCGCGTACGTGAAGGAAAACATCCCCCTAAAACGTAAAATTGATCTTACCTAGATCATGACCAAACAACGCGCGGACGTGAAGGAAAACATCCCCTACTTTTTCATTTCATATAATAAAACCCAAACTATACTCTCCACATACGCTAAGAAACAATAAACAAATCCATAATCTACTATCCACACAATCGTACGTGAGCGGGTACAAACACAAACACACAAACACAAACACACAAACACATACGCTAAGAAACAATAAACAAAATCCATAATCTACTATCCTCACAATCGTACGTGAGCACTTACAAAACCCAAACTATACTCTTCACATACGCTAAGAAACAATAAACAAATCCATAATCTACTATCCACACAATCGTACGTGAGCGGGTACAAACACAAACACACAAACACAAACACACAAACACATACGCTAAGAAACAATAAACAAAATCCATAATCTACTATCCTCACAATCGTACGTGAGCACTTACAAAACCCAAACTATACTCTTCACATACGCTAAGAAACAATAAACAAATCCATAATCTACTATCCACACAATCGTACGTGAGCGGGTACAAACACAAACACACAAACACAAACACACAAACACATACGCTAAGAAACAATAAACAAATCCATAATCTACTATCCACACAATCGTACCTGAGCGGTTACAAAACCCAAACTATACTCTCCACATACGCTAAGAAACAATAAACAAAATCCATAATCTACTATCCACACAATCGTACGTGAGCGGATACAAAACCCAAACTATACTCTCCACATACGCTAAGAAACAATAAAGAAACCCATAATCTACTATTCACACAAATATACCTTAGCTCTTACAAGCACCAACACACAAACACATACCCTCACACTATCTTAGAAAAGAGTTAGTGTTTATATTCACACTACTCTACCTACACATTGGCAAATTGATGGTTATTTCTTTTCTAGAGTATTGGGTAGCCCTGAAAAGGGCTGTTTTTTTTTGGAACTTCATGGACACCTGGTTAATGGTGGCACCTTCCAGACCTGGCGCCACATACACATCTTATCCCCAGTTGCTTTTTACTTTTTTGGGGGAGAGAGCAGAGGCAGGATATGTCGCTTCAGAATCCCAATTTTCGCTCTCTGGGATTCTGAAATTTATTCTTCTTCTCTTCTTTTCCTTCTCCTCCTCCTCTTCTTTGTTTCTTCTCTCCTCCTCTTTGTATCTTCTTTCCTCTTCTTCTTCTTTATATCTTCTCTCCTCCTCTTCTTTTTTTCTTCTTTCCTCCTCCTCTCTTATCCTTCCCTCCTCCACAATGGCTTCCGCGGCCAGTTCATTCAACAGGCGCCTGGCATATTCCAGATGCACATGAAGTTTCAACAGTTTAGACAGTCTCGTGTTCATTTTTGGTGTTGATCAATCAACAAGGGTAGCTAGACTGCCCAGCGAGTTTCAATTTATAGTGAAAGCGCGGACGTGAAGGAAAACATCCCCCTAAAAACATAAAATTGATGTTACCTACATCATGACCAAAAACAACAACGCGCGGACGTAAAAGAAACACTCACTCACTTTTTTATGCTACCCATCACTATTTTAAAATTTTTTATAAATCACTTCATTAGACTATCCACATACGCAAAGCAATCCAATCTAACTCCAAATATACACCTCAAACACCAAAAAAAACATGATTTTAATCTACTATTCATACCAACTTACTTAAGCACTTACTAACACACAAACAAATACCCTCACATTTTTTAAAAAAGAGTTAGTGTTTATTTTCACACTACTCTACCTACACACAGTGGCAAATCGATCGTTATTTCTTTTCTAGAGTATTGGGGTAGCCCTGAAAAGGGCTGTTTTTTTTTTTGTTTGCTATGGCATTCTTTTTTAGTTTCTAAGAATGCGATGTCCTCTGAGGATAGACTTTCTGGCGATAGGTCTGCTTCTTCGGAAAGAAAAGAAGAACTCTTTGGTGTCGATACGGCAATCGACAAAGCCTCTGTCAGGTTCAGGTTGCTGCTGCTGCTGCTCTTGTTGTTGTTGTTGCTGCTGTCTCTGAAGTCTGTACTTCTCTGTCCATTCTTCTTTTTCCCTGTTCATTTCTTCTCTGAAGAGCTCTTCTATCAGGTCTTCAGTGATTTTTAACATTCTCACATTCTCTATTTCTTCTGGCTTCGGTATCAGACTGTGTCTGACCCTATGCAAATTCACGTAGGCTTCGTTGAGTTTAGCTAGTTTGGAGCACATCTTCTTAGGAGGATGAGTCGACAATGGATGGTTAGACTGGAAACAACCCGGTTCTTAAAGTTAAAGCGCGGACGTGAAGGAAAACATCCCCCACACAGTTTTTGAGTCGCAACGTTTAGTGAGTGTCATGAGAGGGATAGTAAGAAATGAAAGAGGATCAATCCAACATTCTTATAGCTAAACAAAAGACAAAGGCATTTTTTTCAAAACACAACATTTTTTATTCAAAAATCACTTAACACTAAACAACAACTCTAACATTTTTAACAATAATCCAACACTAAAAGTTTCTCCACTAGGTAAAGAGGGATAACAGTCTTCCATGGTTTCTAGTAATCTAGGATGACTTCTCTCAAAATGTTGATTTCTATGGTATTATCGAATTCTGCATACAGGATGACGTTCACCGTATCATCAGGGTCTCGGTCTTTAAACTGAATTTCCACACGAATCTGGCCGGATTTTATAGGGTGGAAATGTCCCTCGTCGCTGCCTTGGTCTGGAGTGAAATCGAAAGCCCACAAAGCGTAGCCTCCTGCATAATCCTCGTACGTAATACCGTGACTGGTATTGGTTCCTAACTGTCCGGTGGCTTCGTACAGGGACAAGTACGATCTCAAGTAATTCTTCTTGGTAAAGTCAGGTTCGAAAGGTCGGGTACACAAGGTCTTGCCATCGCGACTGACTTCGATTTTGGACACGCCAAAGTGTTGAAAGTAGAAAGGATTGTTTTCGGCAGCTCCGTTGAAGGCTGTATTCTCGACGATACCAACGATCAAACGTTTGGGTAACTGTCCTTGGAACAGATGATCTTCGATCATGGATCGCTGTCCCTTGGGAATGGTGAAGGTTTTCACTTCCACGCGTCGTATGGGATACTTGGCGGTCGTTCTACTCAACGTCTGACTGATGTCGTTTCCCACTTTAGGTAACACTTCCACACGGCGTACGTAGAGTCTGGCTTCTAGGATTTTGGTTTTGTAACCGTCACTATCAGCCATCAAATGGAAAGCGGCACTGCTACGATTCAGTCTCAGGCGGACATCCACCCCGTTCAGCAAATACTTTTCTTGCAACCACATGTCCAAATGCAAACGATCCATCAGTTCTAAACTTGTGTCGGCTCCCGTGATTCTCTTTCTTCGTTCTAGAAATCCATCATTGTTGTCTTTCTTTTCATCAGTTTCCAATATTTCAAACTTGGTAGGTTCGTCAGCTTCCCATACCACACAGGCATTGAGATGAGTGTTCTTGGCATCTATTCCGTACGTCAAGAGATTTTCCAGGTAGGCACGATAAGGGTAAGTATCCATGCTGCTACTGACCAGTTTGTTATTCAAGTACAAGTCCACTCCACTGAACAAGGAATGCATGAAATTGTTGACGGGAGCTACTGCTTCATCGTCTATAGCACCTCCAGTCTTATCTAGAATTTTGACTTTCAGGTACAAGTAACTGCTATTCAGATCGATGTAATCTTCGGGCTGTCCTTTGATTTCAAACTCGATGGGAGCGGAATCGGTCAGTGAGGAGACGGGGTGAAATTCCACCCACTGGGATTCTTGCATGGTCATCATGGTAGGGGGCATGGCAAACAGATCCAGTTCCGTCTTGGAACAAGCGCAAGATTCTCGGTGCATCATTTTTTTGTCTCTTTTCTCAATAATCGAAAACGTCTAAGTCTCAAACGGTTCTTCTTTTCTTGGCCTTTCTCGCTTGAAGTCTGGTGAAAGGGTGTTTTCGTCGTCGTCTCTTTCTGCCTTGTCCTTGCTGAATGCCTGACTCGGTAGCGTGCAGGGCATTTATAGGTGTTTCTCGTTGGCCTAAAATGTCTTTACCCGTCTGCAGCAAGACATTTTTGCCTGCCCTCATGAAGGCTTCTTTAGGGTTTTGTTTGTCGATGATGACATTTTGGAGAAATTTTTTGCCTTGCGTCAGTGCCGCATCTTTCAAGGCGTGCAATCCGCGTGTCACCATCGGTTTCAACACCGGGGCCACCGAACGAAAGGTCGATTTTAACATGTCTCCTAAACCGTGTCCTCGCTGTCGAGCAACCCCTCGGTACACTGGATACATGACTTACTTACGAGTCGTCAGAGAACCGTTTTCGAAAATGGAGTTTCACCGTGACTTTTCCTTTGGTGAATGGAATATTTTGTCCCAAATCTCCTTTTATAGCAATGTTGACCGTGTCCAAATACGACTTACTGACAGGCAAATAGTGAGGATGTACAAATTCGCGGTGGACGTGGTAAGTGTTTCCACCTTCCTCGTCAGCGTTCGTGGCAGAATCCACTTTGAAAGGAATGACACGCAGTAACGGTACGGAGGTGTGTCCCACCACGTTGTACTCCACCACATCGGAATACACGAACATCAAATTCAGTCCTTGGTTCAGTTCTACCGGGGCACGAAATAACTTGCTAAAAGACTCGTTGTCGTAAACGATGGGTAATTCGTTTTTCTTGAGCATGGCCTTTCTCATGTCCATGTCTCCGCCCAACATGTCATACAATTCAGGACAAAATAAAATGGACACGATTTTACTTCGTTCAAATTTCATCAAGAAGCGACGAGCTGCTTTGTGGTACTCCATGGTGACATTTTTGTTGACATGCTCCAAAGCTTTCAGAAACACGACATTAAACCTGGAGGTTATGGTGCTGACCAAATGTTGACCACTAAAATAATAGCCTGGGGGAATGAACAAGTGATAGGTGGTGTACTTTTGTGTACGGGTTTTCTTGTCATATTTGACATTGCTATCCATCCACTGTTGCATTTGCTCGTCATGAACTTCCACATCAAAAAAATTTTGATTGGGAAGGACATTGAGGACTTGGGTCGGGTGAATCATTTCTACTAAAGCCATTTCCCAATGGGCTTCGTGATCTAACTGGATGGCCTGAGGTAATTTGGCCGTGTAACAGCACAACGTGTTCTTGGGAAACACCTCCATGGAACTGTCACTGGGTAAAATTAAGTAAAATTGGTTTTGGTGACTCATAATTCCAGAGTTCTGTGGCTGTCCGAGGGGTTACTGGACGTCAGAGGCGTGTCTCCGTCTAAAATGGGGTTCTGGTTGTGATTGAAGTGGTGACTGGCACTGGCACTGGACACAAGGTTCCCGGGGTTCCCGTTCGAGGTGAATTTCAGGGAGGGATTAGGAAGCAGGTAACCGATGCAACTGCTCAATAAAATGGTCCACAATTGTTTGTCTCCTTGTTGCAAACTCAAATTGGCGATGGCTGCCCCGATGACACAATACACCACGAAGATTTGGCAGAAAAAGACGATTTGCGTTTTAGGCACACGTTCTCCACACCACACCCACAAGGGTTGTTTTTGTAAATCTTGTACAGAAGAACTAGGGGAAGGAGGAGTGGTCGACGTAGCTGCGTCTGCTGTGTGAAAGGGCATGATGGTCACTTCTTTTTATAGTCGATGACTTGCGAAGCGTCGATCCAAGAATCAAAACTGGGCGGATATCCTTTCCAACGTACTTTGACTTCTTTGACACGTCGTTTGCCCACTTTACGGGTTCTGCGTTCGAGAATGCTTTCGATGTCGTACACGTCGTCTTCTTTTTTGGTGACACGTTGTAACTCGGGCAAATAAAACGTTCCTTTGAGCACTTCTCCGTTCATGTCTTCCAATTTATAGACGGCAGGATGACGGCCATGCACTCGTCCAGTGACACGAAACAATTCGGTCGTCCAGTTAGGTAAGTAACCTTTGTCGAAAGTGCGTTTGGTTTTGCCAATGCGCACCCAATCTCCTACGGCCAACTCTCCACTTTTCTTGGGGACAGCCCTCGTCGGGGACGTACCAAAGAGGCGCTCAAACACCAACACTTCGTTCTCGGGAGTCACGTCTTGCGGGGCACGTCCGATGCTTCGATGGTAAGATTGGTTGTACGCTTTCACCAGGTGCGGTAAGATGTCGATGTACTTCAGAGTGTGGTGATGCGTAAAATATTTCCACATGCGTTCTTTCAAAGTGCGTTGAAAACGTTCCACGATGCTGGCTTTGGTTTCGGGATTCTCGGTGGTAAAAAAATGAATGTCACGTTTCTTTAATTCTTTTTGGAAAGCTTGGTTCAGAAATTCGGTACCTTTGTCCGTTTGCCATCGAAGAGGGTGACGACCGCTTTGTTTCAACACTCGTTGCAGGGCTCGCACTAACTCGCTGCTCGATTTGGAAGTCAAGGGCACGACCCAGGCAAATTTGGAAAAGACGTCGATGACACAAAACAAATATTTGTAGCCACGATTGTAGCTGGCCAAATGAGAGACATCGGCTAAATCGGCTTGCCATTGATGATCGATGCCTTCCACTCGGGTGCGACTTCTGGCAAACTTGCGTCGAATAGGTTTGTGTAAAGTGTAGGTAGCTTGTTCTTGTAACCATCGTTGCACTTGAGGTAAACGGAGACTTTTCAGTCGAGTTTTGGCAGCACGATACAATTTTTGAACTCCTGCGTAACCTGCAGGATGCGAGGGATCGTGGTAAATGCTGGCTAAGACTTTTTCCATTTTTTGTGTTGGTTGGTGTGTTAATAAGACACCCACTCTTGGAGGATGCTATTCTTTTTCTCTTGGGGTATTTTCTTGGATTGCAATGCTTTGCGTGTGCGGCCAGCAATAGGCGTCGAAGAGGAGAAGGATGTCTGAGCGGGGGATATCGGTTCTTGTTTCACTTCTGTCTTCACTTCTGTCTTCACTTTCTTTTTCTCTTGTGAGGAAGAAGGGGTGGCCATCATCTTTTTAATCCATC
This sequence comes from Sinohyriopsis cumingii, assembly GCA_028554795.2. NCBI lineage: Eukaryota > Metazoa > Mollusca > Bivalvia > Unionida > Unionidae > Sinohyriopsis > Sinohyriopsis cumingii. The sequence goes on along the minus strand of CM068826.1, from coordinate 78,819,389 downwards.
CAGTTCTGGAGGTAGGTGGTGTTGTTAACTTGCGTACTTTTTCTGGTGGAGTTTGAAACCCTTCCTCTTCTTCACCTTTTTTTGTCTTGGTCACGGGTACTGGTGGTACTGGTACTGGTACTGGTGATGGTGCTGGACTTTTCATCAAGGTCTTAAAATCTTTCAGAGTGGGTAGAGCTGTTTCGTCTAAAGCTTTCTGGTGAAAGAGTTGCAGTCGTTGCAAGAGTTGACCGTACTTTTGCGATTTTTCTGTTTCGGACAAATCTTGGCGATCCATCAAGGACTGCAATTCGTGTTGTAACTGGGACATCTCGCTCAAATGGGGATTGGGAGGTAAATGAGGGGTGCGTTGTTCTTGCCACCGATGGTATTCCATCCATCGTTTGTAAGGCACTAAAGCTAGTTTTCGTCCTTCCATGGGGTTGTCAGGGGTCGATTCTGAGATCTTGGGACTTCCGAAGGCCTTTTTATCTTGCTCCCACCAGTCCTCCCAACATGGTTCCCAAGACTCCTTTCAGTATGGGGCCTAACAAGAGAGGTAAAATACCTCCACGTTGCACTAACATCTTCTTCTTTTGACGAATGGGAATTTTCTTTCGAACCATTTGGCGAAGAACGTGACGATGTTTGCTTAAGTATTGTTTCTGGTGTTTGGACAAAGGGATCGTGCCTTTCAAAACGTTCAAACAACATTCGCACACGGTATCGATGACCTCTTTGGAGGCCGTTTGAATGAGTTTTTTTCGTAGGGGTGGAGAAGCTTTGGACAGGACAGATAACATGTCCCCATGTTTGGCTAAACGTGGTGGCAGTCCTTTCCTTTTCTTTCCTTGGGGTTTTCTGGAGGGTGACATCTTTGAGTCTTCAGGAGCACCGAAAAAACACTGATACCCGACTTGGTCACAGGCCTTTTTTATACTGGAACGCGTCGCCACTGATTGTCTTTACGTCGTATCAGTTTGAGGACAGGCATGACACGTCGTGCAGGGGTACGCAACGGACTAAATCGAGCCAGTTCTTGCTTGGACAAATCCAGTAAACTTTGTAACATGCCCGATCTTTCTTGAACTTTGATTTTGGGAGAAGGTACTTTGTGAGCAGCAGCCACTGCCACTAAATTGGAAGGTCCTGCCACTGGGGAAGTTCTTTTGGGGGTCATCAACGGAGAAGTTCTTGGTGTGATCAACGTCTCCAAGTACTCTTCAGTTCTGGGTGTCATTAACGGAGAAGTGGACAAACGTGAAGCTGCCGGAGACGCAGTCACCGCTGTGGCAGGTCGTGGTTTGCGAGTGTAAGTTTGCGTCCTGGCCGAAGTGCCTCTCTTGCGACTAGTTTTCTGTGGACTTTTCTTTTTCTGGGGGCTTCTTTTCTTTTTCCGGAGTGGTGTCTGGTCAGAGGAGGGTCCTGCCACTGGAGAAGTTCTCCTTGGGGACCTGGTCTTTTTCTTCTTGGGGCTTCGTTGGACTTTTGTCTTGGGTATAACTTTGGGGGCATTAGGATCCCATCTTAAGAGTGAGCGAATGATGACCCCTCCTAGAGTACCGCTCCCTCCAGGTTTCAAAATGATTTGTTTTTTGGTTTGAGTGTCGATGCGGGGATCGGCCAGTTGGACCAAAGCGACTTTGTTTCGATCGAAAAAGCGTTTGGTTTGATGAGGAATCTGAATGATTCCTTGGAGTAGTTGACGTGCCGTCACCGTGAACCATCGTAAGACTTCTTTGAGACTAGCTTCTAAAACACGAGCTCGTGTTTGTGGATCTTTTTCTCGACTGATGCCATACAAGGCACGAATCAATTTGACGGGAAGATGCGACTGAAGGGACGTCATGTTCGCACTGAGAGTGAGACAGACGAAAAAGGGTCTGAGGTTTTTATAGATTTTTTTTTATGGGGAGTGAAATGAAGTCGAGGACGGAGACGTGTACAGGACAGGCCCTCCGTCTTGGCACCAGTGGTGAAACAAGTGGGTACGAAATCGCAAATCCTCGGGAGTCGTAGGTTTCAAATCGACGAGTAAATAGGCGTGTGGAGTTTGAGTGGCATCCTCGTACGCCTGAGTCAGCCAAGGCGTTCCTAACTGTTTGGCTAAGACTTGCACTTGTGATTTATCTCGAGGGCTTTTAAACAAGACCACGTAATGCGCATTGAGACTGATGGTGCGATGGGCTTTACTTTGTTGAAACAAATTTTGGGTGATGTAAACGACACTGGCATTACGGTGATGCCCTTTGCGCGTGAACCACAGTTTAATTTCTTCTTCGTCTTCTCCTAACATGTCGTCGAAAATGACCAAATGGGTTAGACGGGAGTCAGAGACGATGCCGTCGTCTTCTTTAGGAATGCCTTCCACAAACACGATGGAATCGCCTTGACTTTCTCGCAAGAGGCTGTACGCCGATTGCCACTCTTTGTAACACCATACGATTCGTTGAGGGGGTCGATCGATCAAATGATGTTTATGTTCGATCAAACGTTTGACGAATTCGGTTTTGCCTGAACCGCTAGGTCCAACAATGAGCATGTTAAAGGGATGGCGAAGATACAAAGCCTCCCAACTGGCACGATCTAAGTGTTCGTCGATGACTTTGACAGTAGAGGAAGAGGGAGCAGAGACAGCAGAGGTAGCCATGGTGTGAGAAATGTCACTTGTGACACGAAAAACAAACAAGACAAGAGTTTATATACTTTTTCAGAACACGTTTATTGAATGTTTCAAACATGAATACGAAAGACAAAAATGCATAAAAGCCAAAGGCTTAAGTACAAGAATAAAAGGCACATGATAACCATGAACGTGGAATAAACACAAGTGTCTGTACAACATGTTTTGGGTAAAGTTCTAACCAGTTCTATAGTAGGGGTAAGGTCACACAAGTGTCCTCCCGAAAGGGTCTTTCAGGCCTGTCCACGACAGTCCTGTCCTGGGTGACGGGTTCTTCTGGCACCGTCACTAACACAGGTTGAAAAGTAACATTTTTTCTTGAATAACTCTCGTGCATACTGGGCCACCTCTTGTGTCCAAGCCTCAAAACCCTGGTCTCGGTGATGTCCAACATTTGACTCCTAACCACTCTGGTTTCTTCTTCGTCAACGACATGGTAAGTTACTTCAATGAACAATGAACTATCGATCTTGCCTAGGGTTCCTTTTCATATACAGACCAATACCGACGTGACCGTACGGTAAGGTGAAGTGATTGGGAAGTCGCACTCGCTTCTGGTATACAATTTGATAGACTTTTTCCAAGGGTCGACTGACGATGTGGTGAGTGGGTAAACGTACAATCTTGTTCGGTTGATAGGTGGTCACTTTAAAGTTTCCATCCTCTCCCGATTGCAAGGCTTCTTTCAATACCCCAAAGTTGACCACTCGACTGGTACGATGATTCAGAGTCAGTCCTTTCACTTTGCACGTCGTGTGCACTTCTCCTTGTTTGTCCCAGTATTCGTAGCCGTAATTTTTGGGACCACCACTGACGAAACTTAGAATCTTGTCGTCGGGATGCTCGTCTGTCCAGGCTCCTAAACGGTCTCCTTCGATGTCAGGGTGCTGTTGAATCGGGTGATGGATGTAAATGCAACTGTCCGTGTCAAAGTACAGGACGCGTTCTTCTAACAGTTCTAAAGCTTCGTACAATTTTAAGCGAGCATGAGCTGTCACGGAAGCTGCAATGATGACATTTCCAAAAGGGTCGTCTTGTACAAAGTCCAGATCTTCTTCGTAATTGACCAAGATCAAATCCTCTCGAACGACGTCCACGTGTTTCATGTATTTGGTTTTGTCGTGAATCATCTGGAAGTAGCGGGAAGGTTCTGTCAAATATTCCGTCTTGGGTAAACACGGTCGTTGTGCCATTTTACCCCACAAGCAATTTAACATCACTTTGGCAAACGATCGCCTGCCTTCGTTTTTTTCGATGTGGTCTAAAGAGATGCCTTCTTGTGCGTAGTATTTCTCTTTGAATTGTATTTGGTCTTCGGGAGTCTGACACCAGGAAGGATAGCCGCTGGCTTCTTGTTTCAGTTTCAAAAGGCATCCACGTAGTCGGCGAAAATGCCTTTCTGAGTAGGGTCACCCTTGTGGTACTGTTGTGTCTTGGGAAAGTGACAAATTTCGTACACTTCTAACAGTTGGTATCCCATGTCCAGAGCTTTGAACAATTCCACGCTGACCCAGGTTCCCGTCAAGGCACGTTCTTCCTGGCTGTGATGGCAAGGTTCGTCCTGGTTGCACGTTTCGGCACAAGTACGGCACAATGGAAACATCAGTTTGCCTTGACAATGGTGAGGTAAGACGGGATGGTATAGGGTCGTGGGAGGCAAAACTTTACACTTGATCAAGCCTTCGTATTGTCGAATGTTTTTCAGGTCGATGTGTTCTGTGAACAATTGCGGGTGCCCTACAGGAAAGCGACAATATTTGCACACGTAGGGATACAGCGAACACACGTCCAAGTATTTGATTTCTTCTCCTTTCTCTTCGTCGGCTTGGTACAGCAAACAGGTGGCATTGGTCCTTCCTCCGTACAAACTATCCCTCGGGTTCAGCGGGTCCATGAACTGGTAACTTTCCACGAGGCGTTTAAACTCGGGATCGGTTTTCAAACGGTGATCGTACTCGTGTTCCCACATTTCCACCACTTGGTATCCTTGCTGTTCTAACTTTAGGCGTCGCTGACAAGTGTCCTGGTACAAGTCTTCCATGGTTCGTTGCAAAAACTGATTTTTAGTGTCACGGTCAGGGTAACAGACGGGACATCCGTGAAATAAGCAACCGTTAAACTCGTACACGATCTTGGGGTTTTCTAAGTCCCAGCCATCTACCGAATACGTTCCGATGGTCTTTTCGCCTCCTCCGTTGCGGGCATGCTGAATCCATTTGTCTTCCTTGTCGCACAAGTAATGTAACCAACGTAGGGCTTTGACCGAGTATTGACGCTTGACATAGTGGTTCGTTTGAGGACTGATGACAGCCACGGTGTTTTCAGGCATGAATCGTTGGCGGTACACTAAGGAACACGCTTTGGCAATGGTGCAAGCTTCTTTCAAAGGATCGACCCCTCCGTGTTCCATGAACAGTTCTCGAAATTTTCCACAGCAACGTCGTAAAATGTCCACGTCGGAACGACAATACTTTAACATTTCTTCCTGAAAGTCGAAAGGGTCCGAGGCGTGAGCTTGGTGCCAAGCGTAGAAAGCTTCTCGTTGTTCGGTACGCATGTTGTCGGGGTCGTAATAGTGAGCCTCAGGCAAATGGGGTAGAACAGCATGTTGATTGGCTTCCGTATTGAAAAAGTGTGGAAAGTACCCTTTAGCCATTTCTGTCATTCCACACGTTTTAGGCATTCGGCTCAAAGGCATGGCCAAGTAACTCATCGAATCTTTAAACTGTACTTGTCCCACTTGCATGAAAATGATTTTGGCTCCGTTCAAAATCACTTTAGGACGTTCGGTGCCATGTTCCGTATAGTACCTCAAAAGAAACTGTCCATCGTATCCGGAGAAATTGTGAGCCATCACCGTGGCATGACGATGACAATCTCCGTAACGTTCGATGTCCTCTTGGCTCCACGTCTTGTCGATGGGGTCTAAGACCCATTGGGCAAAATCGGCTAACGTGTTTGGTCCCCGAAAGATTTTTTCACGTCCTCCAGGAATCTTGCTGCAGTGAGGGCAATGACTGAAGATAGGTTCTTGAATGCACTTCTCGCACGTTCGATGAGCCACGCAGAAATTAGGGATGTGAATGCCAGTCTCTTGCATGCATTCGAAATCGAAAAAGATGAAATTGCCTTTCTTCTTGTGACCGTCCTCTTTCTCTGGTGGGGGTTGGTATTTTTGCACGTAACATTCGTGTTCCAAGTCCACGATGTGGTGACAAATGTGACATTTTTTTTCTTTCCTCGACATACGTGTGCCTTGGCATTGTTGGTAAGTATGCCTTGTCCACACGTAGGGCACAATCTCAGGAGTTGACAAGCACATTTCTTCTGTGAACCTTGTGTTTTCAAATGTTGCTGGTAAACAGGCAGGGCTGACAAACGTGCGCAGACAAGTCGAACAAGGCACTGGTTCTTCGCTCAGACAGGGTGGAGAGGCCAAACATCCTGGGTATTTCAATCCACAATGCTTGTGTTGCTCTCGATTGTTATAACCATAATCACATTTCTCACAATAATAACCGTATCCCAGGAATCCGGTGATACTGGTAATGGTATCGAAATGGTCATCGTGATGATAAACATGAATGTATTTTCCGTCCTTAAAATCCTGGCCTCGAAACAACAGAGACCCGCGCATTTCTTGAGGGTGCACTTTCAAGGTGTAGCGTGGAGCTAGGGCATCTTGCAATTTTTGCATCTCAGGAATGCCACAGGGTGTGTCTTTGGACAGGCCAGCTTGTTGCAACAGGAGTTCTGCTTCGTTTCGTTGTTTGGCTCGATCGGATCGTTGAATAGTGTTCCAGGTTCTTTTCCATTCTGTCGTGTCGTTCTTGTTGGCATAGGTTCGTCCCACCACGATGGCACGGGCTAAACACATCTGGTCATGAGGATTGTGAATTTGGACAAGACTACGCTTAATGCTGCGAAGCTCGTTCACCAATAACATCTTTTTGCGTCCTGTCCCTTGAGGAAGAGAGACGTGGGCCATTTTCAGTGTGGCTTTACCATCGGTGATGTCAAACTGGTCATTAGATTGTTGCACGTGTTGAATCTTGTCCATGATTTTGGAAGGGGTCAGTTCTGCAGGTCTGCTAAACTCGATCCAAACAGGGGATTTCAAACCGTCGTGATCTATGGATAGTGTCAGGCGATCGTCTTCTTTGGGTTGACATTGTCGCTTGAGTGCGGTGAGCAAAGAATCCCACATCTCGGTGATGAACCCTTCTGCTTTCTCCAAGGGTACGTCGGCCTTGAAATCTTTAAACTTCACCGTGTAGGTGTAAGCCGTGGTTCTAAATTTTCTAGAGGAGCGCTTTTCCGTCTCTCGAATGGAATAGTATTTTTCAGGGTTGACTAAGGGTGACGAACTTGGTTTAGAGGTTTCAAATTCTGGTTCACTCATGTCCTCTTCAAAATCACTGGCATGAATCTGTGCCAAGATTTCAGCCCTGGTACGAGGCGATAGATCACGTTTCTGCCTCTTACTTTCTTCTTCTTCTTTCTTCTCGAATGAATGGGATCGTTTCATCTTGAGTGCAAAACGTCAAATGACTCAAGTTTAAACACCATAGACTAATTTATAGTCTTGGCAAACCAGCGTATATAAAAAGGGTGTGTGTCTTGTCCTTTCACTATTCATTTCACTCTCAAGCTGAGCACAACGATGGAAGAGACTACCCAGATGGAACGTTTCGTCAGAGCTTTGCGAGGGGTCATTAGAAAATTCTCTTCAGACCAGCCGACAGACTACTCTCCTTCCTTTCGAGATAAGAGTCAGGATACTTGCTATATCTGTCAGAAGAAAGGGCATTGGTCTTCAGAGTGTCCAGACCGTCAAAAAAGAACAAAAACAGGGGCTAAAAAAGACAAAAGTCAAGATACCTGTTATTATTGTAAAGAAAAAGGAGATTGGTCTCCAGATTGCCCAAAAAAGAAACAAGAGGAGTCAGAAGAAAAGAAGGATTCTTCAAAAGAAGAGAGGGATTCTTCGGAAGAAGAGAGGGATTCTTCAGAGGAAGAAGAGGAAGAAAGAAGACAATTCTATTTAAAAGAGGCAAAGAAACAGGAGAAGAAAAGAAGAAGGGAAGAAAATGAGGAAAAAACGGTGAAGAAATTCAAAAAACAGAGAGACTAAATAATGAAAAAGAAGAAGTGTACGAACTTTTTAAAGTGTTCTGTGGTGAATTGTGAATTGGATTGTAAAAAATGGATAAAAGAATACATGAATGATATAAGGTAAGTGTCTGTGAGTTTTGATTTTAAAATAAGAAGCTACACTCACGCACTCATACACAGACACGTACTATAAGGGTAAAATGGGTGGGTTTATTTTTGAGTTATTGGCAAATTGAAATTGTATTTCTTTTCGAGAAATGTGGGTGGCCCTGAAAAGGGCCTTTTTTCTTTATGGTGTAGGAGTGAGTTTAACCAATCAACTTTAACTGCCTTAAGCCTTTGCCACGGCCAAGGCCTACTTCTGATGATTGGGTTGAAATCACTAAGGGTGGTACGACAGGCTTAGTCACAGGGTTGGCGTGTTTAGCTCGGGAAGGTCGTATTCTCTTCGGTCGTGATAAAGAAGTCTGATACATTTGTTTCAGACTTCTTAACTCCGCTAAAATGTCCAACAGTACCGTAGCCGTTTGATTTTCACCCTCTTGTTTCTTTGCTGCTACTTCTTCTTGCTGTTGTTGCTGTTGTTTTTTTCTTACCTCTTCTTGTTGCTGTTGCTGTTGCTGTAGGAGAAAAGCTTGTTCCGCTTCCTTTTGTCGTTGCATAAATTTCTCCAATTCTTCTTTCTGTCTCTGTCTAAAATTCTCCACTTGCGGTAATGAAGAAGGTAACGAAGGTTCCGGAACAAATTCTTGCGAGGTAAGAAAATCCACAAAATCCCAATGTACCTCTTCTGAAAGTAAGTCCGGGTTCCCTTGGGCAGTCTCCCCTGCTGGTGCACCCCAATGGATCGTTTTCTGAGTTTCCGTCATGTTGAATCACTGTCGCATAGATTGACTGCACACAAGCGCTAGCGAATCTATACAGACCAACTGACGTCACAGACTACTCTCTTCGGATTGGATGCGGGCTGACTGAATTTTGTAACGCGTGTTTGGATTGGTGAATGAACTCAATCCGTTTCAATCCTGCCTCTACCTATAAATAAGCGCAGTTCAGTGCATTGATTCACCTGTTCTCGTCGCTTCAGGATGTGGACCGATGTGCAATCTTCTACGCTTGTGTCTTCCATGATGTTCCGGACGGACATACCCATGTATGTCCGATCCAAGTGGGCCGTTGTCCGCAGGACAAACACCAGCCTGTGGATACGTAGGATCTACGTAGAAAGACAAGGATGCCAGAAAAGAGTGCTGATTTACGGACCAACAGTGAGACGTAGCCTAAGGACAAGAAGAAGACCAATGCGGTACCATTTATGTTAATGAATACATTAACATAAACCCAAAGGCCCTTTTCAGGGCCAGCCATATTTCTCGAAAAGAGATAGCCTTTCCATTGCCTACCCCTTTTTTTAAATTTAAATTTAAATTTAAATTTAAAAAAACTTTTTAAAAAAAAAAAAAAATCCTAAAAGCCCAAACTCTATTCCCCATGTTAATTTCCCTTGTCCCTAGACAGACCCAAACTCTATGTCAAATTCCCATTGTCCCTAAAGTGGCCCAGCGTTTTTCTCCATGTTAAATTTCCATTGTACGTATATTGTCCCACGATTTTTCTCCATGTTAAATCCCCTTGTACGTATATTGACCCACGATTTTTTGCCATGTTAAATTTCCATTGTACGTATATTGTCCCAGGGGTCTCCGTAATGCTAATTCCCATTGTACGTATAGTATCCCACTTAACTACTCATGTATAACGGCAACTTGTGACTCATGGAAATATAGATATTAAGGCAGTCGATAACCGAGTGGTTTAATTGATCGCCTTACGAATACATCCAGCTCACCGCCTCAGGTTCTGTTCCAATGCTAGACAGGTTGAAACTTTGCATGTAAGAAAACGAGAAAACTTGCACTCGCTTAAGGTAGGTCGATTGTTGTTGCTGGATATATCCGTGCTCTCCCTCCCCTTCTCCTCAAATACCGCCAATAGGCAAATCAGGACACTTGTAGATTAAACATGTCAGCAGCATTTCTGGATAACCTCCGTAAATTTTATGAGAAATGAATAAACTATGTTTTTACTTGTTTATATATACAACATAAATACGCCATGAACACGATTTTACTGTTATTTACCTTATTACAAGTGTTCTTAAAATTCCTCGTGTCGCCTTATGAATTTGAATCACTTACACTTAACTCCAAAAAAGGAGGGTCTACTGGCTCGTCTTGGTCTTCATCTGATCACCTATGGTCACTGGAACCTGTTATAAACGATTAAGGTATATTTATTAAATGCAAAATTTGCCTCGATAAACGCTCATCATGAACAAAATAGTATTACAACTTGTCAGCAGCATTTCTGGTTAAACACCGTAAATTTTATGAGAAATTAATTAACTATATTTTAATTGTTTATATATGCAACAAAGTTGGGTTCATCGGCTCGTCTTTGTCTTCAACTACCGCCGCCATGATCATACGTGGTAAAGTGATTTCTTATATTTTAGTTGTTTTATATCATACCAGATTTAATTCTCTGCATGACCTGCATGTAAAACCGAAAACAGGTAAAGGAAGTGCGAAAAGTACAATGCGATCGCTGATTCTTTCCTAATATCGGTATTACAATAGGCGTAATCGGTAAAGATCTGCTGTTTGCTATCCGTGCTCCGTGTTTTGTAAAAATCTCATTGACTTAGAAATGAATAGATATGAGTATTGTAGAAAAGCCGTCTTCTCCTCCTTCTTCTTCTTCGTCATATTATTATTATTATTATTATTATTATTAAAACTTTTGAACGGTCCCTTGTAACCCAGGCCTTTTCCGTCCAGGTCCTTTCTGACCCGTTACTAACCTTTCTGGACCGGGTCTTTTTAACCCGGGCCTTTTCCGTACCGGTCCTTTCTGACCCGCTACCCATATAGACATTTCATTCCATATCAAGATGTCTGCGCCCAGTTTGTAGTGTGCGTGTTGTTTTAACAGTGAAAATGGATGAACAAGATTTAACAAAATCGCAGAGAAGACTAGAGTCGAAAAAAAGAAAAGCAGTAGCCTTCCTGCGTCTTGTAAAGGAGAGTGAGGTAGAGAACTGTTATCTTTAGTAAAATATTGATAGTACAATGTAAGATGTATCATATGTTATCATAAATTGTATGTTTAGGTGCTAAAAAATAACATGTGATAGTATCACTGATACGTCTTATGTAGTAGGACTGGAAATAACCTTAAATAGGAATAACCCACAGGCTCGTATTGTTGCTTACAATGTAACTGTCATTAATACGGTATATATATATATATATATATATATATATATATATATATATATATATATATATATATATATATATATATATATATAATAATAATAATGAGGACTTTGTATAGCGCCAAATCTTTAGAAGCTCTAAGCACTTTACAACATTAGACAACACCTATAAGATAAAAAACATATAATAATATTATTACAAAAACAAACAACATGAAATCAGAAAAACATTAAAAAATAAAAAACATGCTGAGAATATTTCAGGCAGGAAACATTATTAGGTCTTTAAGTTTGTTCTTGCAGTCGAAATATGTGAGTTTTGAGAGCCCTCTTGAATGTGATCACTGTGTCTTTGTGTCTAAGTTCAGTGGGCAATTCATTCCACGTTGCTGGGCCCTGGTATGCAAAAGAACGCTGTCCATATGACTTTGTTTTCATAGTGGGAATAACGAGTATATGATTGTCAGAAGAGAAGCGTAAGTATCATGCTGGTGTGTACACATGGGTGAGGTCAGATAGGTATGTTAGACTCGAGTCCAACAGTGAAATGCTGCACAGAGAACAAATTTTGTGTTTGATTCTGGATCGAATGGATAGCCAGTGTAGGGTACAGAGCAGCGGGGAGGTGTGCTGTGATCGTGGTACTCTAAGTATGATCCGAGCTGCTGTGTTTTGAACTTTTATATATATATATATATATATATATATATATATATATATATATATATATATATACCGCCATGTTGGCCTATTCTGCGCGTCGAGTAATTCTGCACATCGATACTGTAAACATTTGATCACATGCTATTTTGGGTCAAAAATCCATTTTGTATCAAGAAAGAAGAATTGTACATTAATTAAGAAAAGAAAAGTGATATTCATAAAGTGTACTAAAATATCCCACATTTAGACTCGAAATGCACATAAAAATTTGATTTCTAAATGGCAACATGAAAACCCACTCCATGACCTTCTTGAACCTGTAACCCTGAAAATTCAATTTACTATGCATCTTTTAGAATCATACAAATAAATACATTATATAAAAGATGGAAATGTGTACCTTAAAACAAAGCTATTTTAATCCAAGTTTCCAATTTTGCAAGAAGTTGTCCCACACATATAAAATTCTCTGCTACCCAATGTGTCTACTTGCCGCTAGAACATAAATTCCCCAGCCTATAGTCTGTTTCTAAACTCTATAGTAATTTTTCCCCATCAACAAGATGTTGTAAACACATTACATACCATTCGCTGTTGTTTCTCTTCCATGTAATAGCTTATTTTTCATAAAATGTTGAACTTTACTTTTTTACAAGATCAGTTTAGTTTGCTTAAGATCTTTTGCCATTTATTGGCATTTTTACGTTGAATTTTGTAAAACTAGCTATACACCTGACCTAATTACTCGACTGAACTGCTGACAGAAACAGTCCAAAGTAATATATTTCATGTCTATAGCAAAATGGATAAACATTACATCTTTCAAAGCTATGCACAGAATAGGCCGACATATCGCGAGTCAGGAAAACAGGGGTGGTATCCCCGTGTCCAAAATTAATATTATTTTGAACAGAATATTCTGGTGACAATTGCAACATTTCAAATGGTAAGCATTGCTGTATTTTATTTTTGTGAATCGCTCTAATTCGGTATGCATTTTGCTTCAATATTGGAAATGAAAACCTTAGGTGTGCAGAAATGCCAGACAGCATTGTGTGTGTATATATATATATATATATATATATATATATATATATATATATAACACAATGCTGTCAGGCATTTCTGTGCACCTAAGGTTTCCGTCTCCAATATTGAAGCAAAATGCTTACTGAATTAGACCGATTGATGAATATAAAATACTGCAATGCTTACCATTTGAAAAGAGGCAATTGTCACCAGAATATTTACGGATAACAAACCAAATTTAAATTTTCATTTCAGGTTAATAACTATAGTATTTTTGAGAAGAACAAAGCATCAGAAATAACAAATTAGCAAATAAAGTATACTCCTTTTCATGGTTTTTGGTCATAGCAAATGCATACAACTTGTTGCCTGCACAAAAAAAATAATTCTCCGAAAAGTGAGCATTTTTTGTACAGTGTATATATTGAAAACAAATCCAGTAATGGAAATGTTTTTTGGGTTAATTAATGAAGCAGTTATTAGAGAATATAACCAGACTGTTCTTGAGGCATAATTTACAAATGTATGTGGTATATAAAAGGAAATTTTTGGGAAATGTGCATCAGCCAAACCAGAATTTGCAGTTTAATTACTCAGAATTTACAATTATGAGTGTATGTCCAATCCAAAAGCCATATTATGTGTAAAGCTTGTTTTTATTCATGTTTTATTCATGTGAAAGTAAAAAGCAAAAGGGATTGATAACATCTGCCTCCTTTCTTTTCAAAAGAAATCTATAGGACAATGTAACAAAACAATCTAGGTATTTATTCCTTTTAAATGCTTACCTGTATTAGACTGTGTTCAGACTAATTCATCTAAAAATACTGTTTTTATGGCTGAAAGTTTACATACAATATTTATTTTGCTCTAATATTTCCTGGAAAAAGTTAAATAATGTATGGTAAATACTTTTTATTTAATTTATTTATTTTGCATTTGCTTTATTGCATAGTTGGATTGTGCTGGCATTTTTTTCTCTCTCAAATCAATATTAACTTATTTTTTAAACAGTGTAAAATAACAATAAAATTGCAAGACAAATGAAGATGTTTATGCAAACAGTCACATTGCATCTGTGAAGATACAAGTGTAAATTTGTATTAATCTTTTTTTACTACTACATTAATTTCATATCCAAAGGTATCAAGCAGGTTTTATACTATTTTGTAGCAGTAATAATAAAAACAAACTGCTGATTACAGGTAGCGGTAGGGGGCCCCGAGTGGCCGAGTGGTCTAAAGCACTCACCATTCCGGATCACCGCCATCTCACCCCTGTCTGCGTGGGTTCGAGTCCAAGGCTCGGCTTGCATGAGTACTTGAGAAAGCCTGCCAGTAGCTTCTCGTGGGTTGGTGGTTCTTTCCTGGGTTTTCCAGGGTTCTTCCTCCACCAGTTATACTGGCCGCCATGTATAGCCTATCTTGTGCTGAAAAATGGCATTAAACCCTAGAACAACAACAACAACAGGTAGCGGTAGCAATGATATTTATATTCATTGAGTATATAGTTGCTACCAAAGTAGTCTGACATTTTGTCAGTAAATACCTGACAATAAATTACCTTTATATACTATAAATATATATATATTTATTATAGTGATAAGGTTATTTCATTTGTCACAGATTTCGTTCTACTTATTGATAAAATGTCAGACTCTGTGGTTGCTGCCTCTACCAGGTGCTTAAGGGAAAGAACTGACACACATTTCTGGTTAAAGATGAGATGGAGGGTATATTATTATACAACCATATTCTCATGAAATGAAGATAAATACCATAATATTCTTGGCACATTCTTTATTTAGATACATAAATAAAACCTCTCCTGCAGTAAACCCTCCATGATCCACACGTTTTGTGGATTTTTCATGAAATGTTCCCCATATTCATGAAATTATCCAATTAAAGTTAAAAGAATGGGAGCCCCGTAAAGAGGGGTACCCTCTCTGCAGAAAGGTAGTAAGATGGTGGCACTTGGCCTGGCTGAAGTGCCCTCTAGTTGCATTGTTATCGCTAGAATATTCTGTTAAAAATATTAATTTTGGACACGGGATACCTCTCCCTTGTTTTCATGACTCGCGTTATATTGGCCTCTTCTGCGCACGTCTTTGAAAAGATGTAATGATTATCCATCGGGCTATAGAAATGAAATACATTAATTTTGACTGTTTCTATCAGCATTTCAGTATTGTTAAGAGATTAAATTTAGTTATATCCAGGTATCATATGAATGAAAAGCACACTTATTTCTTTCTTGGTATAGTCCTTGCAATGAATGCCAAGGTAACATATAAATGCTTGGAAAAATGATGCCCATAATATAGATAAAACACTAAAAAAAATTAATTGAAAGAAACATTGACAAAAACAAAAATAGAAGAAGGTATAACTGGTCGCATTCACTGTATTATTATATGTACATTTTCAAACATTCTTCCATATCCTGATTAAAACTTGGTAATAATAATTCCAAATGTTATAAACTGGTGATTCTTAGATGCTGGTGTCATATGCTTTAAACTATTTCATTTTGTGACACTTGTGCTCTGATGATATAGAATTGGGATTCTACGTTTTGAAAATTATAAGCATTTTGATACTGATATTTTTTATTTAATATTATCAAATAATTTGTGCAGTTTTCAGAAATGTACAGTTAGTAAATGCCTGGTACTACTGTAGTTCCACATAGTATCATGGATTATATTAGTGTTTTCAGTTTTCACATCAGCATCTTTAAATGAATTCGTTTCACACATAAACCATTTCAACACATTTGTATTAACAAGCAGGAGAACAGACGGCACTCAGAAACAGGTTGGTCTGTTTAGATCATATTCTCCAGTTTTAGATCAAATTCTCCAGTACTGCCATAACCTTGGAAGAGTTTGTTTATGAGTGATCAGCTGTCCTATTTGACTACATTTATCCGTAATATAGTTGCCTCCAATTGATTTCTTTGCAGTATCAAACACTGACTATTCCAGAACTCAGTACGAACTTGGAGGATTACATGTACACAAATCAGTCTTTTTCAGCATGTTATGCTGTATGTCCATGTGAATTATATTTAAATCATTTGTGCACAAAACAAATTCAGTTTTAGCTGCATTTCAAGATGCTGATTGGTACATGCAGTGAGAAACAGACTTCAATATCATTCATGATGCTGTGTGGAACAAATTATAGAATAAAGTTCCATCATTTAGCAACATCTTCACAGACAGGCAGAATGGAATTGTATTAGTCTAATAGAAGGATATTCTTTCAAATGAAGTATAATATTGAATGGTTGCAAAAAAGTATCTTACTGTGTTGGATTTTTTTGAATTTCTTCTGTGCATCAGAAATGACAAGAGAGACAATGTGAGAGAGAGAGAGTATAATCAAGTGATGAATTTGTGAAATGTGCAGAAGTTTAAATAAAAAAAACTTGCCTTTTTCCCTGGTGATTTCAAATTCAGCTTTCACTTTCGATTGAACAGGTTTTCTACCATAACTGCTCTATCCTTTCCAAATATCACATCCACTTCAGCAAAACTAGGCATGATATCAAAATGAAATTATGGGCAAATAAGGAGACAGTTCAATCCCAGTAGAAAAGATTGGAGAGAAACACATCATGTATGGTTTACATGGGTGCAGCCTTACTGAAATGCACTTAAGTTTTGCCACAGCATCACCCCCACGTGCATTTTTCTACTAGTTACTACTTTTTCCCAAAAATGAACTAAATTTTCATCAGATGATCTTAATATATTCATTAAAATAATATATAACTCATCAAGATGCCCTGCATAATTAATTTGATAATTTTTGAAACGTTTCGCTGAAGTGAGAAAATAATAATTCAGTCACTGAATCTACAATGTATGAATATTTGACAATGTATTTCACTTTTCAATTACATACACAAATTATAGAGAAAGCTAACCTAAAGCTTTTGTCCTTACGCTTAGGACTTCATCAGCAGACTGATGTGATCTCTACTGTCAACATTGCTCAATGGAATGGTGAGCAATGTTAACAGATTGTCGCAGATATGTGGCAGGTTAGCTTTCTCTATATTTATGTGTATGTAATTGAAAAGTTAAATACATTGTCAAATATGAATATTACTACACAGTTAAGCTTTCACCAAAGAATGGATGAACCATTTATTTGTTGTATAGATAAGGTTTTTTTTGTTTTGTCACAATATTTTGTCATATTTTATTGATAATAACATCATACTCCTGTGGTTTCAATGACCAATAACACTGGAAAATGCAACCATCGATCATATTCTATTGTTTTTATTCAAGCTTAATGCTGACTTATTGTGTTGGTTTCATTGGAGATTGCAGATGGTTTGCTCTGATGAAGGGTGCATAATGTTAATTGAAGTAATTGGAGGACCAAACAAATTTATGTTTGTTAATGTGACGGCAGCATTAAAGCCTGGTGGCAAACATCAAATATTTTGTACAGTAGAACATAGTATGGGTAGAAACTGGCAGCTTGTCAACATAAACAATTAGAAAGCAATGAATTTTGGACCAATGACTTCTGCTGACATGTATTTTATTTTTTATCTTGATGTCAACATAACCATTCCAGATTTGGTAGTAGTAATAATATACTAAGGGTCATGGACTTTGCATTTTCTTCAGTATATGCAGTTTGTCTCCTAAGTGCTATCGATCTAATAGGGTCGGACTGTATACATTTTCTTTTGATAATATGGGGTCTACCTTATAGACTTAACTCTCTACAGTGATTGAGGTAATCATAATTGGTTTGCTATTTCCAGAGGAGGACAACCAATGTTTCAAATTGTGAAAAAGGTGTATTATTATTGTTTTTGTTTTTGTCACCCAATGCATTCTCCACTTGTTTTAAAGATTTTATAATGATAATTATGAAAACAGCACAAATATATTAATCCTAATTTATATTTCAGGCAGACAATGCATGCATATCAAACAAAGGTACTTCTGACCGCAGTATGGAACCAGCTAACAAAAAACACCGTCTAGATGTTACCCACAGTGAGACTACTGATAACTCTGAAAAGCAAAGCAAGACAGAGGATGAGATCCAGGAAGTTAAGAGAATTTTGAAGGAGCGCCAGAAAATGTCTATGGTACCTTTCCACAAAACACTCTTTTGTTTATGTATCTCATTTATAGTGGTGACAGCAATAATGTCAGCACTTGTTTGTTTACTAAGTTTTCCAAGTCAGACATGACGTGGATACATCAGCATAATAATGCGTTTCAGATACTGGAGTCTGAGAAACACTTTTTTGTTTTTTTTCTGTCTTCATTAATTTTGGTGGTTTTGCAGAAGAAACCACTTAAATCAATGCTGAAAAATGTAAATTCAGAGGGGTGGGGCTATTGTTTCAATAGGTCTGTTTGTTTGGTGTTTAAACTTGAGATGCATAGCAACCAAGAAATCAACAACAATTGGTATTCATAAATAATTGTGAAATCTACAGTATTATTGCCTTGTTTCCATCAGCTGGTATTGAGATTAGGTTATATGATATTATTATGGTGACATTGCCTTGCTTCCATCAGCTGGTAGTGAGATTAGGTTATATGATATTATTATGGTGACATTGCCTTGTTTCCATCAGCTGGTAGTGAGATTAGGTTATATGATATTATTATGGTGACATTGCCTTGCTTCCATCAGCTGGTAGTGAGATTAGCTTATATGATATTATTATGGTGACATTGCCTATCTTCCATCAGCTGGTAGTTAGATTAAGTTATATGATATTATTATGGTGACGTTGCCTTGCTTCCATCAGCTGGTAGTGAGATTAGGTTATATGATATTACAGGGATCGTCCTGGGCTTCGCCAATGTCGCAAATTGCGATTTTTTTTCCTTATTGGCGACAAAAATATCCCATCTGGCGATTTTTTTGGCGACAGACTTTTTGATTATTTAATTTGTACATACAATCATGGATTTGGACTGGATAAATTAAAAGGGAGAATGAAAGGAAGCCACAAACTTGACTAAGCAATGCATTGGAATCAATCTGTTACACAAACAATCCTTTGTTCATATTGACAACCCCATCTTTACCATGCATTGTTACATCATAATCTGCTTATGCTGACATCTGGGCCGAGTACTGCATGCTGTGATACAGTCAATCATGCTACCGAACTATACCTACAACTGACCGACTTCTGAAGACGCGAATAGAACAGATACAATTAATTGAATGGCTAATTCTTCTGTTGTTTTTTTTTTTGTTGTTGTTGTTGTTGACATATACCAATACAATAGTTTTGCTGAACCTTCATAGAAAACTTATAACCTTTGAAGTACCGACTACTGCGTATAAATACAAAGCAAATGGAAAAAATCTCAATCACAATTATATCTGTCGCCAGCGCAGCATTTTACTCATTGATCTTTTCCTTTTGCCATCAATCCGTGTTACAGCTGCAGAGACTTAAACTCCGCAACAAGAAATAGGAAAAAAAAACAGTTTTGCATAATTAATAATAATTATTTATTTCTCAAAATACAGGAGTGAAAGAATCCCTAAATTGGGTGTGAATTTATGCTTATATATACGGTCCAATATTGCCAGGTGTTGACTCGTGTAAGTTTCATTCGTGGGAATGGAGATCCTATTTTGCTTGTCAAGAAAATGTATACAGCATTCAGTGATCATTCTTGGGATTTAGGAAGCAATTCACTACAAGCTTTGTGAAGCTAGCCATAAGGTTGTGGGGGGGGCTGCTGAGAGACTACTGGTGTCACCTGTCAGCACTGTAGACTGTGAACGTGGATTCAGTAAGATGAACCTCATAAAAACTGACATCAGAAATAAACTCTGCATCTCATCTCTCGAGAATTTAATGAGAATCAGCATGTACAGATGTGAAAAATTAGACTTTAAAACTGCATTCAACAAGTGGGCAGCCCTAAAATCGCGACGGATCTTCATGCAACACTTTGTAACCTTTTGTTAATGCTTGTTGTAATTAGAGTATTAACTAACTCATCTTTTGTAATTTACATTGCCTGTTACATTAACAGACTAAATTAACACTTGAAAAAATGTACACTACTTGTTCTGGCGACACTTTTTGAAAATTGGCGACAAAATATTGAGGTTGGCGATTTTTTGGCGACAGCTTTTTAAAAGCCAGGACTATCCCTGTATTATTATGGTAAATCATCATGGCTTATAGGTTGTTTATGCCTTTTGTAAAAAGAGTGTGGCAGTATTTTATTACATCTGGAACCTGATCATGGATCATTTGATTTGAAATAAGGGCTTCAGGATCAACATTTAATACAAAAATAATTAGCAGATAATGATACTTGATAAAGTTTGAAATTTATCTATTTTGAACACCCTGTGACCAATATTAAGTCCAGATAAATTCACCACATGTTCAGACACCACCTTAATGCTGTCAATCTACAGTATTTTTTACTTTTCTGGCTTTTTCCAGCAAAGACCCAAACTCTTTTTAACCATGGATGAGCTTACCCGAAACTTCCCAGGGCTGCCAGATGAGGGAGTTAAGCAGCAACCACCCCTGTACATGTTAGATGTACAGCATTTGATTTTGTATGCTATGATGCTAGAGCATGCAGCCTTTAAACCCAGGTCAGTTCATAATTATAGAAACATCAATATCACTGGATAGGTTCATTCATCCTGAAGGGTCCCATTTGTCCACAGCAAAGTACATGAAGATATCAGACTTTTTCTTAATGCATAATTGATTATGTTTTATTTTTAATTTAACATTATTTTTAATAATATAAATATAAAATAATAATTAATTTAATAATATAAATAATCTGTTCCTGTTGTGGAGCTGGCTTATTTCCAGACAGAATTTACCCTGACCATATGATGAAAATTCATCCTCCCATAGGGTGAACCAGTAGGTTCTGGAATATCAAAACACACATGGTCAAACCGGTAGATACCTTGCTCATGTGCACTGTCCATTTTTTTTTCTTCAGATCGTGGACATTACAGCAGTTTTAATTAATGTTGTAGAGAAATTGCCATTGCTTGAGCGGACACTCACCTGTTATTATATACTTTTGAGAGAGTGACGTATGTAAGGTGAAGTTGTTCGCATTTAAAACATGCACAATGGAGAGAATGTTGGCATACCTCTATGCTACATTAATGTAATGTGGATGATATTTCTTTGGAAATTGTACATGATTTAAGCACACTGCTAACTAAAATGACTGCTCCCAAGTGCTAAAAAAAATCAGCCTGAATTAGTCTAAAGTATACTATCCATAGCAGCTATTAAAATAGGGAAAATGAATTTTGCCAGACTAAACAATACCAGCTTCTGAAAGTGCAATGAATGAATTACCAAATATGTAAAATGTAAAAAATAGTTATGGGCTCTTTTTTATACATTTTATCTCTGAAGTTCAGGAAATGAAAATGACCAAGTAGAGCTAGCACATTTTTGAAAGGTGCACATCTGGAATAAGGCCAAGCTGTATTTTCTATAACCCATATTACACCCATCAATCATACATCAAAATAAAGGGAATTAAAGGTTCTTTGAATTATACTTAAGATATACAAGGTCTTTTTTAAATAGCCAGTATAACCAGTGAGGAAAGCCAGGGGAAATTCTTTTTCTTTTAAAATTCTAACCCTATGCAAAATACAAAACTGTAGAGTGCCACCTTATGTATAACATAGTGATTTTAGTTCTTCTCTGTGTGCTTCATTTTTATGGATGTGGGATTTCCATGAGCCCCCAAAAAATTGTCTTCAGATAGAGCTGTCTCAAGAGTTATTCACAGTTTTTCTGATTATGTTCAGTATAGCTAGGTTCTTACCCAGCCTTACTCTGAAGACCATTTCCTTGCTAAATTAAATTACAATAATTGATATTAAAATGTAGTTTTGCTGAGTGGGGTAAAATTAATATTAATGATCTAATACTGATTGCTTTTGCCAGATTCCCTCCTCCCACCCAGCATTGATGTCCCACTTGTTTAGGCTACATCCTGAAAAATAATAAAGGAGAATGCACATAGGCAAGATATTTGCAGGTTAGCCCAAGGGTATTTTGGTATTCCAGAACCTTCTTGTCTACCCCATTGGAAGATGACTTCTCATCATATTGTCAGGGTGCCTCCATCTGAAAAAGAGCCAGCTATGCAATACCAACAGGTAAGAATTACATCATAAAAATTAGTTCCTTCCTCTTCCAACTTCATTCTTTGATGGTGTATGATGTATAGCTTTGAAATTTAAAAAGTATGTTCATTGTGAGAGGATTCTCTTTCATAACATGAGGCCAATGTAATAAACTTTCCACACATTAATTACTTTATAGATTTCTTGGTTGTGCAGCATTGGAAAATTCAAGAAATATAAATTTTCCTTTAAATACATTCCCCAATCACATTAACATTAGGGATGTAAGCATGCTACCTTGCAAATGCAGCCCTATTAAAAGACAACAATTGTTTTTTCTGTCTATCTCATACAAAGGACAATAACTCTTGCCTATTACCTTCCCATACCACCACCAGGTTTTGCTAGCTTATAAGCTTTGCAGCTGTATTGATAAATATGTACATTATACCTGCAACAATCCAAGCCATGTTAGTGTTAAAATTGGACCATTAAATTTGGATTTATTGTGTTGGACATTCATTCTTCTCTATGGTTGTATACATTGTTTTTACAATGTTTGACAAATTGGAAGGAAAGATGGAACAAGTCAAGGAAAGATAATGTTGACATCTTCAGTATACATCCAAAGTCAACTGCCATTGTGAGTCATTTGGTAGATGCTGGGACTCCCCAACACCTAAAGTTCATCGCTTGCAGCCATCAGCCACAGTAACATCAGTGATGGGGGAGGATAATGAATAGATGGTACAACTGTCAGAACAGATGCGTTGTCTTGTCCAGGAAATGACAGTGCAGTTATTGACATCAGACCAGATATTATCTTTATTTCTGTTGCTCACCTCTGATTCATTGGGGAAGAGTCCTTCCAATTTTAGGCTGCCAGTGTGTGTAAGTCCTGCAAGTCCAATCATGGCTTTCGGGCACATAAGTCCAGATGCATGAGGTTTGTACCAGATCTGTTGGAGCCATTACTTAAAACAGCCTTGCTGTCACCAGTCATCCAGTTGTCCCAGCATGGGGACATTTCTGATAAAATGATCCAGCCAACTAAGATTTATGGGAATCTTAGTGATAGATCCATTCCATTTAGCAGTAATGTCTGTGACATTACCTTACTATGACAGATATTTTAGTGAGAAATCTGCCTGTTCAGCCAGGACCTAAGAGTGGTCAGTACTGGTGAGTGCTGGACTGTTTCCATACCACCAGCATCCAGGCCAACCATATGCCACGCAAACCAGCTGGCCATTCTGGCAGTGTCAGACTTTTATATGTTAACTACTTTACCACTTGGAAGAGTTAGTGACATTTTCAAAGAGGACAGAATTGAGTCATCGATGCCACCTGGTTTGACTTGTCCAGAGCTACAAGCAGGACCAGATCAGGACTCAACACACACTAAGTGTGATGAAGCTCCTACAGATCATCCATATGTGACCATGGAACAGATTGCATTTAGCTTCAGTGCTGCAGTAAAGGAAATTTATGGGGTGTTTGGCACCCACAGATTATACTCCACCTCCTGCAGCTATTAAAAACTATAAAGTTAAGGAGGAATAGATGCCGTTCTTTTGGCTCCTTCCCCAATTTGCTAAAGTTAAGGAGATCAGTGAATGCCTGTTGGGTAGAATTAGTGACCTGGGGAATTCGAAGGCTTTCTTTTCTGAAAACCAAGTACCAGCGATGTTGTTACAGGTCTCACACAGATGCCTTCAGTATTGATCTCCCAGTCCTTGACTGAAATCTAGCAGCAGTTCACATGTCTGCACCACTGTTTTATAAAGTGGACGAAACTTTGCTCCATGCCACATCAGATCTAGTCCAGAATATTGTAGCTATGTCTTCAATATTAGATTTGGCCTCATTGGTAATTTTTTGACTTGGAGAAATCCAGCAATTACCATGCTTGGGAGGTGACAGCCAAGATTGCTAGGGTTATTAACAGGGCAGCTCACAATTTTGTGGTCAGTACATTGACTGCTTCAGCCAACTTAGACCTGATATAACAAGCTTGGAGACAACCATACAGTTTCTCTGCATTCAAGCCTCCTAACTCTAGACATTGAATTACCACCCCTACCGCCCACAGACAACCTACATGTGGGTGAACTCCTGCAAATTTCAGGCTCACTAGATCACCCTATTCCCTCAGAATGATTCAGGTCATTTTGGAGGGGCTTCAGATTTCATTTATATAACCCCACCCAATTTCAACCTCTCTTTTCATGGAGGTTCACATTGGGAGATGGGTGCCTTTCTACAACAGGGGATGTGGTCACTTATTTAAAAACAGGCGGTGGAGATTTTGATTTTTTATTTTAAGGCTGTATCTTATTCAGAAAGTGAAGTGAAAGTTGAGGATGATCATTGACTTGAGTCATCTCAACCAATACATTTTGCCAATGATGTTCAAGATGGAGATGGCGGAATAAATCCATCTCTCATCCAACGTGATGAGTATGCCATGTTGTTTTTTTACCATGACAATATTTATTGTCCTTCCCTTTGGCTTCAATATCAGTCCTTGAAACAAATGGTAAGTTCTATTCTACTCCAAGGCAGAAACTATTTTCTCTCACTTTTAGATCACAAATTTATTTAATTTCTTAAGTCTTGGGACATTTGACCTAGGTGAAAATGAGTTTCACCATAAGTTCTGGGGCATTACAAAAAATTAAAATATATGATAAATACAGTATTATAGTTAACTGTATACAAGCAAACCCAACATTTTGTTTACAATAGAAATTGTACTTTGCAAACCCAACATTTTGTTTACAATAGAAATTGTACTTTGCACTTTGATTAATTTTCTGGGTATACGGTTTCCTTTTCAAGCATATAGGACATCCATGATTTGGTTCAGTAAATTATTCAGGTCATCTGCAGAGGTAGACCAATCACAATCTTTCTTTTGTCATATGTAATTTTTAAATATCTGCTTTTTTCAGTTAAAGAAAATGCAGAACTTGTTATTTGTTGTTATTAATATTATGACTGTTATTATTATTATAGATGGTGTCGCCTGCTACGTGCAGCAAAGGTGACCAAAGTGGTTGTCATTGTACTGGAAGGCGTGTCTGCCCAAGATTTCCAGTCCTTTCCAGACAGCTTTCCCACACTCAAGTCAGCTTTTGATATCGTAAGATTTGATGGTTATTTTTTCTAAACTTCAATCATTACAGTCTTTACCATATGTTCAAACTATTTTTATTTATTTCATTCTCTTTGCAAAATCTTGGAATTTCTTAAATGGCTTGAAATGCATTCATTCTGATTATGTTTGCATGATTACATTTTTGTGGAAATGAACAGTAGGTGTTACTCTTGTCCATAAATCTCATTTTGGGTTTTATATGGCATCTATATTTCATCAGTATAGTTTTTAAATTAATAAAATCACTTAGTTTTGAAATCTTGTCCAGCAAAATTGAGGATTTTTTGTCAGCAGTATAGTTTTTAAATCTTAATAAACACATCTATTTTGAAATCTTGATCAGCAAAATTGAGGAATCAGGGACTTGTGCCAGAATTGGAGAGAAAAAAAACCCCCAAAGAATAGAATGAATAAAAAAGTACAGGGAATGCTGTTAGTTTACAGACATTTTCAGTGCACCTGCTAGAAATTTCTTATGGAAGTGACAGATACTTTTCTAGCTTAAACGAATTTCTGTCATTAAAACAGATCTTAACCTAATTGTGTTATGAGCATAAACACCTAAGGTGTGAATAACCCTCAGATGTGAATAACTGGAGAGAAATAATCTTGATATTTCACTGCAGTGAAATAATTTAATTTTTCATTGGTCATCAGTAGACATGGATAACATTATAACCATGAAATTTGAAGTTACTCTTAAAATCTTATGTAGTTGAGTCGTAAATATTGCAGCCTCCTGTTAAAAATGACTCAAGTTCAAAACCAACAAGTTGTGAATTGCAGCCAAACATAAATGGTAAACTGCTGACAACATGCAGGATCCAGTACAAAATATGCCACAGTACAACATATGCCACATCAATCTGTTATACAGTAGATCTTGTTAGCCAGTTTATTTGAGATAAAATAAAAAGAAAATTTGCAAGTAAATATATTACATTTAGTTTTTCAGCCATGTGATGAAATATGTCTTATTGACTCGTTTCAAGCAGATATCCTTTATATGATAAAATAAGTGTGAAAGAATAGTTCATGATAAAATTGTATTATGTCCTTTATATTGTGTGTGTGTGTGTGACTGGCAAGACAGAGGACATAACAGCAACAGTACTGTTTTCATTATAAACAGTTTTTTTAGGTCCTGGCAGATCTGATCATCTTCTTTTGTCAAATATGGGCATATTAGTTGTTTTGGTCAACAGGAGACTTTAGCGGGAAACATTATGTAATTATTATTTGATCCAGTTATACTCCAATCCCAAACATTTGTTTTCACAGAAATGAGGAAGGATCACATGTGAATAATGGTATTGTAAATTGTACTTGTAACTTTGTTAGATATACATCTGTTCATGCAGTTTTGGCATTTGGCTACTGCTTTGAAAAGCTGTCTACCCTTTTTCCAGGTTATTCCACATTTTGTTCAAATCGTGATATATATAGATAGAACTAATTCGCTCAGGTGCTATTAAGTTGCAAAGTTTTGACATGGTTAAGATTGTAACAATTGTAGGCAAACTATTACATTTTAAAACAATGTTTGTTGTGTTCATTTGAGGGATAGCCATCAGTGTGCTGTTTGTGTTTTAGCAAAATGAGAAGATGCTAAATTATGTTGTATTTCATTGTATTTCATTGTATGATCTTTTTCACTTCCATGAATATTGCAGTCAGTAGAGTTAATCTCGCCAGTCCAGTATGGGAGCACAGTACAGGAGGATCTTCTAAAAGTTCCCCTCAGTATTTCACAGATGAAGAAGAAAGGCCTATTTGATCAATGTAAGTCATGGCCCCCAAATTGAAACAAATTTTTTTTGGGGGGGGGGGGCATGATTCAGTAAGGCTGAATTCAGGAGGTAGCAGAATTGTATCCCAAACATTCATATGATCATTATTGGAAAAAATTTCTTTCCACAGCACCAAGTTTTGCATGCAGCTTTATTGTTCATCTCTTCCTGGCAAAAGCTTGCTTAGTGATCACTATCTGTCAGTATCCTAGATTAAAACAATTATTTAAAGTTTTAAATCAAGCTTAATGTTAAAAATAAAAAGTCAACTCAATAAAAAAGATGGGGTCTCATGTATTAAGGTATTGAATGAAATTTCTGACATTCTCCATTATCATTAGCTGTCCTGGCCACAAAGCCAAATGATTTTACATTATGGTCTTGTGTGACCTCCTCCAATTGCTTGTAACCACTATGTAGGTAATATTTCTGGTCTGATTTGATAAAATTTTGAGAATAAGTATATACCATCTTGGAAAAGTTCAGTAATAAATGATTTTGACCAGACTTATGACATATCAGCTTGTATCATCAAGATCTCAGAAAAGCATGACAGTGAGCAAGTCATGTGCATATTGGTGATCATTTTTGCTTTATGGAAGCTATATTTTGATATGATTTTGATAAACTTGGAAGATGAGCTGATATCCATCAATCTGCCTGTCTGGTATCACTCTGAAACCCATATCTGTGATCTGATTTTAATAATTCTTGGAATGTAGCTCTACATAATCAAGCTCTTTCATGAGTTTAATAACAAGTTAGATTCATAGGCATTATGGAGGTGAACTTGCATCTGATTGGCTGGATATTTTAGAGACTATTTCTGATCCATTATTCATTCAGCTTTATAAATACATGTCGACTTAAAATCATCCAAGATCTAGGATTAATGCCATTATGAATAAGATCCAAACATATTAATGAGATGATCTGAAGTGAAAGTCATTCATGTCATATAGGTGTTCAGTGTCGATTATTTTAGAATCTGATTCATCATACCTTTAAATAGCAATTATTCACTTTATTTGGATTCTCATTCATCCACATTCCTTTGGAAGGTCATTATTTACATGCCTTGATAAGTAAATACATAAACAAACAATGCTGAAGTATGTAGACATTTTTGGATTAGATCAACCTAGAGGTGTGATCTTGCACAATCAGGATTGAATGTTGCACTCTGTGGTGCCACAGTGAAAGCAACAAATGTTGATAATACTTATTTGTACTACCCTGTTTTTAATGATTGGACTCAACATTTTCTTTTCTTGTCCCAGTTTAGTACCCAGCCACCAAAAGTCCATAGCCTTAAAAAAAAAATTGTCAGGAAGTTTCTTGATGACAGTTAAGTGCAGAATATTCAATAATCAGGATTAAGTAGACTTTGGTTAAACAAAAGCATTATTAGATTTTAAAACAACAATTTTTATTTAATTTAAGATGAGGGCTGTTCCCGTAAAACATATCCCTCTGGGGACAATACTTCAAAAAGCTTCAGTAGGAGGTTGTGTTTCAAACTATTTTGATTCTGACAGTGGAAGGTCGGTTAGGAAAATCACTTCTGTTGTGGGTTGTGTGAAGAAAATGAGAAATCACTGGTGGGGTTGTCAGAAAAAACAACTATATATTTAAAATTGCATCTAACCCCCTCCTTGCAGTCTAACTTGCGTGAATAAAACATATTGGGTCTGAAATGATGCCAAGTGCACAAAATTTCTGTGAATTGGTGTAATTTTAAAGCAAATTAAGTGAATATCACGCATATAAAATGTGTTTTGTGAAGTATGCAAATTTTATTTAACTTTTAACTTTCAAAGTGCATTTCGCGATGCAATTTGCACTGCAATTAGAGGTCTCGCAGCACTTTATGTGACATCCGGGCAAACATTAAAAAAAGCTGGATCCTTTTGTTTGACATGAATGGCTGTTAAACTAAATTTGATTGGTACATTGGGCCCTGAAACAGGAATAGAGATATTCAAGAGACAATAACTATGGGGCCATACCTATGAGAAGTGGAAAATTGCACATCCATAAAGAACAGTTTACTTGTTCAAGCTAGCTATGCATATGCCTTTTCAGACAATGAAAGGGAGTTCTCAGCACAGAATAATATTTTTACACAGAGGAGGAGGATCATATTAAATTTAGAAACAATCAACATCATCAGAGAATCCCCATACAATATAATTAAGTGTGTGTAGATCTCTAGTTGGATAAAATTTGTCCGGTTTGTGTCCCCATACAACATAATTAAGTGTGTGTAGATCTCTAGTTGGATAAAATTTGTCCTGTTTGTGTCCCCATACAACATAATTAAGTGTGTGTAGATCTCTAGTTGGATAAAATTTGTCCTGTTTGTGTCCCCATACAACATAATTAAGTGAGTGTAGATCTCTAGCTGGCAGAACCACTATGGCAATGAAAGAATGAGGACACTAACTTTCATATCATGCAAATGTATTACCGAATGAAGTACATGCTCTGTGTGCAATAATTAAATGACATTAAACATAAGGGACTGGCTGATCTGTGTAAACCAAAAGCAAGATGAATAAAATTTGTCATGTTTGTGTTTGGTCATTATTATGTCTATTTTGATCATGGTGATATTTTCTGCAGACCTTTTGGAAGTTAGTTCCAAGCCATCATTTGGTATATGTATTACAGATTGGATTACTATTATCTAATACAACATTTTGAGTGGCTAAGTGGTCTAAAGCGCTCTCCGTTATGGATCACTGCCATCTCACCTCTGTCTGCGTGGGTTCGAGTCTCGGATTCAGCTAATATGGGTATGTGAGAAAGCTTGCAAGTATCTTCTCGAGAGTCGATGGTTCTTTCCGGGGATTTCCCGGTTTCTTCCTCCACCATTAATACTGGCCACCATGTATAGCCTATCGTGTGCTGAAAAATGGCGTTATACCTTACAACAATAACAACAACAACATTTTGAAGCAGTGTCATTAACTAATGATGAAATTGATGAAAAGAGACTGTTGATGTCATTCTGATAAATGGATTTTTTACCATACTTTTTATCCTTTAGTTTTACTGGTTCATATACTTTTAATAAAATTGTAACTTCTATTTTCTTGATGTCTCAATATTTGTGATAATGTATTATTGTAAATGGGTACAAAAGTGCTTATGTTTGTTGTACAATCTAAAACTATTGATTAACAATGGACTGATGTAAAAAGTGGATCACCTTCACGTGTGCAGAAATTATTGCTAGTTTACAGAGTGTTAGATTTTTGTTGTTGTTGTTGTAGGGTTTAACGCCATTTTTCAGCACTAGATAGGCTATACATGGCGGCCAGTATAACTGGTGGAGGAAGAACCCTGGAAAACCCAGGGAAGAACCACCGACCCACGAGAAGCTAGTGGCAGGCTTTCCCAAGTAACAACGCTAGCTGAGCCTTGCCTTGGACTTGAACCCACACAGACAGGTGAGATGGCATTGATCCGGAACGGTGAGCGCTTTAGACCACT
This sequence comes from Sinohyriopsis cumingii, assembly GCA_028554795.2. NCBI lineage: Eukaryota > Metazoa > Mollusca > Bivalvia > Unionida > Unionidae > Sinohyriopsis > Sinohyriopsis cumingii. The sequence continues at coordinate 78,789,037 of CM068826.1, read as the reverse complement.
CGGCCACTCGGGGCCCCGTGTTGTTAGAAACAACAGAATAGTTGTATGAGATGTATTTCACAAAAATGTAGACAGCACTCATAATATTGTCACCACAAATTTCATTAAGGCATCTGTGTGAGACCTGATCGGACATTCGTTTATTGTGTAATTTTTACATATCAAGAATTCTCACAGTATCATTAACAAGCAATGTAATCTCCACCAAAGTTGAATTGTTTGAGAAGAATTTCATCTTTTAACCCAAAAATCACAGAAGCTATGAGTTATAGCATTAAAGTCTCACATTAAAAAAATTTGAAGTAGCCTTGATAATAATTTAGGATGCAACTGTACAAATTTCACCTTTGTTATATTCAAATTTTGAATGTAATGGAGGAACATAGCTCCAAAATAAACCATCTAGGATATTTATATGATTGGATTGACTGTTTCATTAACAGAGAGGTTACGTATGAAAATAGCAGTTTGACCAGTTGCAACTTCTCAGTCAGTACTTGTTTCGTAAAAGGCTGAAGTGATCCGAATGTCAGCAGTTGACACACATTCAGGGTATGATCAACATAATTGTCCTTAAAGTCATGAATGGGATAATCAAAGCTTTATTGCTACTGTTGTTTTTTCTTTTTCAGATCATGGGGGTCTCATTGTTGATAAAGCAGAATCACTCTCATACAGTGTAGAAGATTTGGGACCATATAGTAAAGGAAATGAAGGTATGTGCAATTCAAAATCTTAGACTATTGTTAATATTTTATGATGTATGTCAATATCTCAGTAGTCTTTTTAGTTAATTCCTGCCTCTTTGTAATATTTTGATGTTAACTGTTTAGGTCACATGTAAAATCTTATTTATTTAACGTTGTATTCACCATTGCTGTTTATATACTACAAACCCAATGTATCCTTGTAACATGATTTGTACTACTACCTTCCAAATCCAGCCCTTCCAGCTAAAAATCTTTATGTGAATTAAATGTGTCTTGCCACATGTGACAGAGTGATCTCTCATAGATATATTGATCGGTGCCACACGTACCTTTGTTACTACTTCCGCTCCTGCTGAGTAGCAAGTTCTTATGTATGAGACCTCAAACCATATTTAGGAGTTTTGGAAGATATTCAACGTTTTTCTTGTTCCTTTCTTTAAAGTCATTCTGTCTATTGTACCTTGTTTAAAATAAAGTTATTATTCTACAATATGATACTGGTTGAGTTAGAATTTTGCCTTCCAGTTGCTTCATATTGGTAGACTCATGCATGTCATATGGATACATTTCTTGTTTTTGGCACCTCCCTTTTTATGCATAAGAAAGGTTGAAGGCATTGTATTAGCATGTCTGTCTGTCCATCTGTTACACTTTAAGTTTGCTGTATAAATTTAAGCCATTTGTGATTAAAATGTTAAAACTTTGTATCCATAGAAGAATTGTTGTGTGCTAACATGAAGGGTGTGTTCTTCACAGTCAAATTCACACCATAGTATTTTAAGTTTTCCATCGGTTTCTTTGTCTTCATAATCATTAGAGCTGTTTGAGATTAAGGTCAGCAACACAGTACATATAGATCTGCATACACCACATTAGAGTTCTTATTTTCAAGGTCAATGTCATGTTATTATATGTTGAATTTTTCAATTGCAATTCCCTTTCCACTCTTTTTAGGGCCATTTGAAATAGATGAAACATTGTACATTGATATATCTTCACAGAAAACCTATATTGTACCATATTTGAGGTTCTACCTTCAAAGACAAGGTCTCAAGTCAATATTTTTCTTGTATCCTTCTGGTTTTTAGCTTAACATATGTTAAGGATGAATGGATGAAGCTTTGTATACTTATATAGCATCATTAGGAAATTATTATTCTCATTGTCATTAGGGTCCTTTCCTCAATGTCACCGGTCAGCATGATAAGGTTTCTTTTGTTTCAGCTTTATATCACAAAAGCTTCTTTTGGGTACACAGAAAACCATGGTTCACTTTTGCTTCTCAGTTTTATAGCATCTCACGTATCAATGGCAAAAGTCACTGCTCAGTTCTTTTTACCCCATTTCTGATAGGTCAATGAAGCCAGAATACTTCAGTACTTGCTAGATCTGTCTTGAAGACCATATTCACATTTTGCTCTTATGGACTTGAATTGTTTTTCAGTTTCAGGCAAAGGACAAAATTTCACAGATATCAATTTTTTGTTCATTTAAGTGCTTGAGAAGTTGACAGAATTTTAAAATATATTCAAATATATGTATTCATCCATGGCTTTTATTTAGTGATGCAAAAAGACTTATGGACATGACATGATTTTGCATTTACATTTTTTCTCAAACCTGAGAATTTGGCAAGGATAGCGAGAGCTTCAGGCTTGCAGAAGGGTATGATAGCATGAGAACATGCAGGTCTAACCTTTTTTCTGTACACTTAAGTTTCATCATTTGATTTAAACTGGCATCATAAAATAACTTGTTGAGATTTGGTTATTTTTGTTAAAGGGTATTATGGTGATTTACCAGAGAGTGACGTGTTTCCAAGGACGAGTCTGCTCCTGAACACTGCCCAGATGATGTATGAAGGTTACCCTATGCCAATTGTGGACAGTCTAGGTAAGAATGAGATAGCAGTAAGTAAGACTATCTGCTTAGAGAATTTGCATATACAAGTTTGGAGGTGGGGTAAAGGGTATACCCCTTGGGGTTTGATATCAAGCAGATACATTTTGATCTCATCCTTTGAGAAAGTGTTGAAATCATAATTTACATGACATCTCCCATTATGAAATTGATATAAAAAACCCAAATAAAATGGGTCTAGATTTTATGGGTACAGAGAGGCATGGAGGTGTTATCAGTTAAAAGATGCACAAAACCAAACTCCAAAGCCTAACAAATAAATTTCATGTATTAGCTTATTGAAAACAACAATATATGCATTAATCATGCAGATTGTCACAAACCGTACCAGTCATGACCTGTGTATGTATGATATTCATTTAGTGTCCCCTATTTTCTCATTGCAATCCCAGTAACAGGTTTAAGGGCATATTATTCAACTAAAACTTGTTTGGGCAATTCCTCAAGTTATGTTCATAAACATTGGTATGTATGTTTTAGTATTTAAGGGCACCTCAGCAAACAAATTGCTACATGATACCAATTAAAAGTAAAGTTCTAAAAACTGAAAATGAAAATTTTATTTTATTTTAGGTGAAGACAAGGGACAAATATGGTATGAAAAAGACTAAAACTAAAATTAAGTGATATCAAAATTCAAATGAAGCATTACATAAACACTAGACTGCCATGTTGCCAGTATATCACATAATAATAATTTGAATGTAGATTTCACAAATTAAATACGACACTCTTTAAGGTAAACTCACAATCAGAAGTCTTTAGTTTAACAATGTTGTGTACTGTAAGCTGTTGTATTATGTTGGAATGTACTGAGATGCTGCCTCCACCCCAACAAAGCTATCAGTGTCAGTGTGTGCTAGAGCAGTGATGACGAGAAAATATTTTTTGTAATTATATAAAGCAATCATTGATTGAGCAATTTTTTTTATTTGAATCATTAGATGCAGGAGCCAGTCAACCCTCATTCAGCAGTATTTTGAAATGTAGACAGGGCAGAATACTAATCTAAATAAAATGCAAACAATATAAAAGTAGATTACAATTTTCATATCTTTTCTGAAATTGTGTAGCCCTGTGTGATCATGTGCTACAAAACTATACAGTCCTATACTATAAGGGTTTAAGATAAACTTACTGAATAAGAATTAAAAAAATGAAATTAGGAATTAAAGATATTTATTTGATCAAAATACCTCTGTCTGGACAAGCAGATTATGGCATTGATGGATTTAAAGCACTGATACAGCACTATGGAACAGATAAGAAATTTTTGCAAAGTTCATATTGGTGAAAAATCTTATTTTGGAGCAGAAGTATCCAAAAGATTAATACCTGCAAACTCAGGAAAATTATACATAACAGGTAAAGAACAATTTCCAAATATATTAATCTGGCTAACCTAGCTGTGTATGTGCTCCCACAGACTAACAGGAGGGTTCTTGGCATTGAACAATATTCATAAACAGATAAGGAACAGATTATGCTCAGAGACAATCAACATACTAATGCTTATACAACCAGGGGCATCATCTTTTAAAGAGTTTGATTTTCATTTGAGCTCTAACAGAGTGGAAAAGGAAGAAAGATGGGTGTTGAAGTTTTTGGTGAATATTTAACTATGGCCATTTTCTCCTCCACCTTCGTTTCTATTCCCCCATTATTTTGGTAACAAGGGGTAAGCTCTCTCATTTAGATTTAATCCTGGCAGCATCTCAGAATATTGTTTACTTGTTTTCTGCGTCCATAGCATTAATCACATTTGGGTAGGTGGAAAATTAATGCAAATCAATTGCCATGTTCAGCTTTATCTCCAAAACTACTAGAGTCATTTCAACCAAAATTTGTCCTGTACTAAAATAGAAAAATATGAAAAAGACCTTTTCCTAACAGCTGCTCATTAGAAATAGACCAAATATGACAGCATCCTGGCATGAAGGGCTTTCAGTTTGTTTATCAGATATGGTGAACTGCCATAAAATATCACCATTACTAAAATAGTGCAAAGAAATAAATATTTTCTTTGCAAAAGCCCACAAGCAATTTTGTCCTGGCATGTCCTTTTGAATTTGAAGCTGATAGGCCATAATATATGTTGACTATTACTTGAATAAAGAAAAAAACAATTAACTTTAAAAGACTTTGCAAAAGCCACTGAACAACTTTGTTTCTAAAACCACTGAACAACTATGTTTCAAAACCCACTTTTCAGAATTTGATGAAATGTTTTTGAAAGCATTCTGGCCTGAGGGGCTTTAAAATTGGTACAAATGATGGTGATCTGCCATCAAATGTAGCCGCAGTTACAAAAAAATGGAAGAAATGTCTACAACTCCTTTATGAAAAATGTTTATAAAATTTTACCAATTTTGACAGTGCTTCCTAGCTTGAAGACCTTTCACATTTATAAAGATGATAACAGTTCATCAGATGTGGGTGTCATTGCTAAAAATAAAAAATATTTAAATGGCTTTATGAAAAATCTGCTTAACAGAATTTATCCAATATCAACAGAAAGCATCCTGGCACGGAGGACTTTAGTTGTTGCACAAAATATGCTGATGTTCCTTCAGATATGGATGAAGATACAAAAATTAGAGAAACCTTCTAACAGATATTACCCTGGTATGTGATCCCAGGCCCACTCACATGAGGCTCTTGTTTTACAAACCCATTATTAGGTGGTAATTGACTGTTCATAATAATTGTTTTACAAACCTCTTGTTAGCAGGCAATTTACTGTTTATAATTGGTCTAAAAATAAAAGTATCTTGATTGCTTCAGTGCCTAGTAGTTAGAGTGTGCATCCCGGATATAGGAGGTCATGGGTTTGAACCCCGGCTGAGTCATACCAAAGACTTACAAAAATGGTACTTACAGCTGCCTTGCTAGGCGCTCAGCATTAAGAGGTTAGTGTTAGGACTGGTCGGCCTGGTGTCAGAATAATGTGACTGGGTGGGACATCTTGCTACATGTCTGTGGCATGATGCCCCAGTGCTAGACATCACTATAAACTGCCACACTGCAGACATCATAGTGATATGACTGAAAAATTGTTAAAACTATGGTAAAAATCTTAATCACACACACACACATGCAAGTATCTTCTGTTCATTTGATCATTTCTTTATTATTTTTCAGTTATTTACATTAATTTCATTTTCAGAAATCTCAATGTTGGTTGAATTTTTTCTAAACTGAAGATTTTTGTATATTTTTTAAAACTAGATTATTATTCATATTTTTGTTCCTCTTTTTAAGCTGTCAGAATTTTGTACCAGAAAATTATATCTTTCATATGCTGTCTTTATTTTGTCCATCGATTTTCCAGGCAGTTGCAGATTTGTAAGAAGTATATTTCATATACTGTATTTTTCTTCAGGGAAATATGACAGCTTTGTCTTCTCCTCCGATTACTATGAACCTGTTGGAATCAGGAGTCCATTGCTGGCTGTTGATTGTGAAATGGTAACTTAGTTTTGACACAAGTATCAACCATTCATTTGTATCGTCATGTCCTTTTTATCTTTGATTATCAAGTATCCTCTGAATCCATTGCCAGAGGCAGATCTAAAAATATTATTTGGGTGTAAACAAATAGGTGATTGGTCTTTGAAATGGAATCACAGTGAGTACCAAGGGATGAAACCCCCAAAAGCTCTTCTGTTTTAATCATTTCCAGGGCATAATTTTAACCATCTGACTATAAAGAAAACTTTAGGAAATGTTCTGAATATTTTGTGCTGATTTTCAGAGCGGGAGCCCCCCCCCCCATTTAACTCTAATAGCAACCACAGACAAGAAAGTTTCACGAAAAGTAAGATTAACTTTATTTTGAACATTCGTTACTTAGTTATCTCCCACTTAGAGGGTGCATAAGAAATTCAAATAATTTCTAATTCTGTCTCTAAATTATGTTCATAATTTTGCCATACAATTTTATAACTTCATTGCTTAATTTGAATTTTATGTTAGCACATAATGATATTTACATAATGATATTTACACAGGTTTTGAGTCATACAAAACACAAGATATACATACTTTAGGAATTGGTGTTAAATTAGTAAGGATGTCAAAATAAAGCCCAAGAAAAAATACAGACCAAATATTTTATATAATTTTATGATTTAAATTTATCACAGGGTCTGTAGCAGACCTTGAAAAGCCTTGAAAAATGAATTTGTCCCTCAAGGCCTTGAAAACACCTTGAAAATTCAAAATATTGTCTGCGTACCTTGAAAAGCCTTGATTTTATTGAACTCGAAAGGAATTAATAGTTTTCATTTAAAAAGATTTAAATAAAAAGAAAAACGAAAAAGATAATTTAAAAAACCCAAACAAAACAATCTCTTGCTAAGTTTGTGCTGGAATGGATATTTTCACATCTGACCACTGCGCAGTCATACATTTTGAACTTTCAGTTGTACAAAGCCCAGATGTAGCCGCAGTTTAAATTCAAATAATTTGTACACTTTGAAATGTCTGGCTGCCAATTCCAACTTTTGTGGCTAGACGAAGAAAAATATAAAGTTTGGATTATTAGATCTTTGCAAAATGCAAATTATGCCAGAGTGATATTGATTTGTGTGCAGTGGGAGAGAGTGCTTTTCGGTCACATGCAGCTGGGGAAAAAACACCCATTACACATATTACAGCAAAACATGAAAGGGGTATCTGTGAACAAAGAGATTCAAATTTTAAAATAGAAACTGTGTAAAGTCTTTGAAATTAGTTCCATCAGGTTCTGTTTTTGGATTGAGTGGGAATAAGATTGAAAATAATTGAAATGAACATGATAAATCTAAAAATATAGAATACAGCTAAGGTGAGAGAAATCATATTATAATATGAAATAGTTTAATATATCCATACACTGTTTTTATATAAGTGATAACGTAAATAAAGCAAATGTCTTTGTTACTTTTTGTTTGTTTTATGGGAATGGGTGAAAAAGAATAGCAAGTACGGAAAAAAACATTGAGACAATGACAGCTGCTGCTGATTGTGCATTGAAAGCAGAGACTAATAGGAAAATTTTCTTTATCACAACATCAAATAGTTTGAGGAAAAGTGTTAAGGACAAAATCACTGAACTTGGAGCTCTTGAAAAACAGATTGATGACAAGCTACAAGGACTGAAAAATTCACTCTAAAATATTTTGGACTTTTAAATAATGTAGCGATGACAGAGTAAAATGAACATTGTTCAGTGACTGTACATTATTCTAATGTCCAGATATAGGATGTTTAGTAATGGGAATGATATCAATGATCATACTCTCAATTGACTTCATGTAGTTTTTTTGTAATAAATTTGCAAGAAATCTTCCTCGTAAGAAGTAATAGTATTAAGTTATGTTTACACACAGTTTCATTGATGTATTCTTTAAAATTAATGTAACAATGCACCTTGAAAAACATGATTTCAAACCTTGAAAAACCTTGACAAAACCTTGAAAAACCTTGAATATTTTGAAAGAAATATGCTACTAACCCTGTTATCATAAAAATCAACATGCAGTTTTTTTTGTTCTTTAAGAATCATACATAGCTGCCATTTGTCTCATTTTCTCCTTATTTGTCCCATATTTTTAACTTGAATATGGGTGTATGTTTTTCTTGTTAAAAATTTGTTTTCTAATTTTAAAATAATGTAATGAATAATTTCCTTTGCAATTTTCTGTTTAGAACGGAAGTTCCATTCTGATAGAAAAGTATCGCATGTATATAGGAATAGTTAAAAAAATATGATTGGTTCATGGAGGCACCCTTGACATGAAACAGCATGAAAAAGCTAATAAACATCAGCTTACTGCTTCATCATCAACAACTCAACCTGAACTTATGACTTATATAAATACCAGAGAGAACCTTGATGTAATTCAAAGTTCGGTTTTCTAAATTTCTTTTAGAAATGAACCTTTCTCTTTCAGTTACTAGTGTTGCTGGCAATTTATTTCGCATACGTTTTCCAGATAGGAAAACTGCAAAGGATTACTCATGTGCTAGAACCAAAACAGTTCAGTAAGAAAATCACACAGAATTAAGATCATATATGCAAGATGGTACATTGGAATCGATAAGTGTTGGAGAAAAACAAGGTCCAAAAAAGGCTTCTATAAACAGTCTGTGCCTGATGTTAGTGTGTTGCACTTTTGCACCTTCTGAATGGGCACCCGAATGGAACATTGTCCTTCTGTACTGTTCTTCTTTACTGATGGTTGTAGATGATGTCAATAATTACATATGCATTACATTTTAAAAATTAGTGTTTGTTTCTGAAAATCAGTACTTTTGTTATAAGCAGTCCATAGATTTTTACTCAGGGTTGGCAGCTATGATAATATTTTGATCTTAATTTACTTAACTTTCAGCTAATATTCAGCATTTAGATGCATATTACCAGTCAGGTTATGTTTGTGTGGCATTGTCTCTAAACAGTTCCTTGAAGAAAAAAATTGATTTCTTCTGTGAGTTTGGTTTTAAAGTTGTACCTAGAACTTTTGCAACTTGTGGAGAGAAAATGAATTAATTTTAAAATATTGCTGAAGTCTCGAGATGAATTCATTGTGGCAATTTCAAAAGGTACCACATGACCTCTAGAAAATTAAGATCATATGATACCTGAACTAAATACTACTACATTTTGAAACTATGCAATAATTTTAGTTGTTGCAGTAGTTAACTTCTCACAGCAGTCTGAAGTATTAACTCTTCATCTGCATTTTCAGTGCTTGACAGTAGTTGGGAAACATGAAGTAACTCGAGTATCCATAGCAAATGAAGAGTTAGAGACTGTGTATGATACACTGGTTAAACCCTATAACCCCATCAAAGATTACCTCACAAGGTAAGTTTTAGACATTCTCATATTTATCACATCATTATTTCCCTGTAGTCATGCATAACAGCATTATTTCGCTTTCACCATGCATCACAGCATCATTATCTTCCATTATCATTGATCAGAACATTATTGTGCCCCTTTAGCCATTATTATTTCCTTTTCACTGTGCATCACAACGTCATTATTTCACTTTAGGGGGCGCTCACCAGTTATTATGTACGTTTGAGAGAGTGACATGTAAGATGAAGTTGTTTGCATTTAAAACATGCACAATGGAGAGAATGTTGGCATACATCTATGCTACATTAATGTAATGTGGATGATATTTCTTTGGATATTGTGTTTTTGGAAATTGTACATGATCTAAGCACACTGCTAACTAAAATGACTGCTCCCTTGTGCTAAAAAATCAGCCTGAATTAGTCTAAAGTACACTATCCATAAAATTTATTAAAATGAATTTTGCCGGACTAGACAATACCAGCTTCTGAAAGTGCAATGAATGAATTACCAAATATGTAAAATGTAAAAAAAGTTATCGGCTCTTTTTTATACAGTTTACCTCTCAAGTTCAGAAAGTGAAAATGACCAAGTAGAGCTAGCACTTTTTTGAAAGGTGCACATCTGGAGTAAGGCCAAGCTGTATACACTATAACCCATATTACACCCATCAATCATACATGAAAATAAAGGGAATTAAAGGTTCTTTTAATTATACCTAAGATATACAAGGTTATTTTTAAATAGCCAGTATAACCAGTGAGGAAAGTGAGGGAAATTCTTTTTGTTTAAAATTCTACCCCTATACAAAATACAAAACTGTAGAGCGCCACCTTAGCCATTGATCAAGTTATTATTTCCTTAGTCATGCATAACAAGATCATTATTTCCCTTTAACCATTGATCACATTATTATTTCCCTTTCACCATGCATCACAGCATCATTATTTCCCTTTAGTCATGCATCACAACAACATCATTTCCCTTTAGTCATGCATCACAAGATTATTTCCTTTTAGTCACACATTGCAACATTATTTCCCTTTAGTCATGCATCACAACATTATTTCCCTAAAATCATGCATCACAACAACATCATATCCCTTAAGTCATGCATCACAATAGCATTATTTCACTTTAGTCATGCATCACATTATTTCCCTTTAGTCATGCATCACAACAATATTATTTCCCTTTAGTCATGCATCACAACATCATTTCTCTTTAGTCATGCATCAGAACAGCATTATATCCCTTAAGTCATGCATCACAATAGCATCATTTCTCTTTAGTCATGCATCACAACAACATTATTTTCCTTTAGTCATGCATCACAATAGCATCATTTCCCTTTAGTCATGCATCACAACATTATTTCCCTTTAGTCATGCATCACAACAATTTTATTTCCCTTTAGTCATGCAGAACATGATCTTAATAGAACATGGACTACCCCTAGCAGTAGAAGACTACATGGGTCCTTTGTTCAGACTGATGTTTCCTGATTCCGAAATTGTAGAAAATATGCATGTGCAAGAACAAAATCATCTAATATTGTTAGGTGTTTAACAGAAGATACTTAACTTAAATTGCAGAAGCCATGTAAATTGGGCCATTTAGTATTGCAACAGACCGGAGTAGTGATTATGATGACAAAAAGCTGTACCCAGTCTGTGTAAGAGACTTTGACAACAAAAAGGGCAAAGTCGGAGTGCTCTTCTTTCATTACCAGAATTAACAGAAGATTCCACTGGAGAAAACATTTTTTATTGGCTTGATAATGCTTTGAATAAATATAAGTTGGCAGAACTGTATGGGGTTTTCAACTGATACTGCATCAGTGATGACTGGAATTTATAATTGTTGTTGTTGTTGTTGTTGTAGGGTTTAACGCCATTTTTCAGCACACGATAGGCTATACATGGCGGCCAGTATTAATGGTGGAGGAAGAATCCAGGAAAGCCCCAGAAAGAACCACCGACCCTCGAGAAGCTACTGGCAAGCTTTCTCACATACCCACATTGGCCGAATCCGAGACTCGAATCAACGCAGACAGAGGTGAGATGGCAGTGATCCGTTACGGAGAGCACTTTAGACCACTCGGCCACTCGGGGCCTCAGAATTCATAAAGGAATTGCATTCTATATTTTGAAAAATGTCTCCATCATTGTAAGTATCAGGTTGTCTTGTTATATGATGCACGATGCTGCAGGAAAAGCTGTTTATAAATTAGAAGGAGAACTCCTGAACTATCAAGTTGGCACACTACCAGACAATGTACTTCATGCAGAGTTGGGGTTTTTTCATCTTATTTCCCAGCTAAAAGACCCAATAACTGGAAGATATAAATTTCCTCTTCTTTGTCAGGTTATGAATGGAATATTGGTTCTTTACCATTCTAATGCTGACTGTGAGAGATTGTTCAGTATTGTTAACAAAAATAAAACTGAAATCAGATCCAGGCTCTGTAACCCAGGTGTGCAAAACATTCATAGTCTTTGCTGGTACAAGTGTTTTGAAATGCAAAATGAGAGTCTGTTGCTTTTTGAAGCTTAAGTGTTTTATACAGAAACTTGAAGCAGTAATTGATGTTAAAAGTCCAAAGGGATAAATAAATAATTTTGTACATATGCTCATTAAATTTTTATCATGTTATATGTGAATTACTCTTTTTCTGCTTGGATTACTCTTATTGTCCACTTGGAATACACTTTTTCCTTGCTAGGGCTTTCCATATATTTCCCTTTAGTCATGCATCACAATAATAATATTTTCATTTTAGCCAGGGAACACAACATCATTTTGTTGTAACAGTATTTATCGATGGATCATTCAATAATTGATGCAAAGAAATTATTGAGGAGAATGGAAACAAGCATGGAGATCTTAAAGAAATCTCTTTTGCTTGAAAAGAAATTAGACTACGTGAAAGATATATTACATATCCAGTGAATGTTCTCTAAATTGGCCTCTCTGTCATGCATCCTGTCTGCTAATAGGCCCCTCTGTAATGCATTCTGTTTGCAAATGGGCCTCTTTGTAACACATTGTGTCCGGCAAACTGGCTCCTCTGGAATCCATTCTGTTCTGCAAATTGGTCCTGGTGTAACCCATTCTCTCCTACAGACTGGCCTGTCTGTAATCTATTTTCTCCTGCAAACGGGCCCCTGTGTAACCCATTCTGTCCTACATAATAACCCCTCTGTAACCTTTTCCCTCTAAACTGGCCAGAGGTATTTTGTTTTCCCCAATAAGGCCATTCTAACACTACTTAAACCTTCACATAACACTAGCAAAGTAACCTTAGTATTTGGTCTGGACAGTATCTGGTTTAGAGAAGTTTTTCTGTGCAGTTTTCTGCATTAACCAATGCCTACACAAAGGCATCTATGTTTCTTTCCCAGATGGGTATACTTTTTTTAAGTTCTGAAACAGGCATGACTTCACACTTGATACAGATGCAAATTGGGGAATAAAATTGATTTTTCAGCTGCCAATTTGAGTGAGCAACTTCTGAAAGTAAAATTACCACTCTAATTTACACTCACTTCCCTTCTCCTATTTTTAGATAATACCATAATGGTACTGACATGCAACATCTTAGACGGATCATACCGTTGTTGATATTCATCACCCAAGTTTGACCAACCAGTTTTTATGGTAGAGGTGATGGCATTTTTAATCTTAGAGATATTAATTTTCTTACATGAAGACATCATACTATCTTATGTAAAGCCTATTGGGTTCTTAGGCTTTATATATCAGAGAGATTGCACTGTAATTGCCAGAGGGTTATTCACATATATGCCTGTGATAAGCCTTTAATATTAAATCTAATTTATAATATTAAAAGTATTCTAATAATATTAAATATTACTAATTTATAATAATGTCTGGCCTTAATTAACAGTAATGTTTCATTTTACTAATTTATAAAAATGACTGGTCTTATATTAAAGTAATGTTTCATTTTACTAATTTATAAAAATGACTGGCCTTATATTAACAGTAATGTTTCATTTTACTAATTTATAATGAAGACTGGACATGTTAACAGTACTCTAATATTAAATCTGAGTCATTTGTAATAAAGGACTGCTCCAGTGGTTAGCACGTTCATCTCAGATGCAGAAGATAATGTTTTCGAACCAGAGCCAAAGACTTATAAAAATTGTACTAGCAGCTGCCTGTCTTAGTGCTTAGCATTAAGAGGTTAGTGTTAAGACTAGTCAGCCTGGTGTCTGGATAATGTGACTATGTGGGACATGATGCTACATGCTTATGGCATTATGCTACATGTCTGTGGCATGATAGACATCACTATAAACTGTCACACCGCAGACATCATAGTGATATGACTCAGATTGTTTAAGCTATGTTAAAAATTCCCAAAACACACACATTTGTAATAAAGACTGGCTGTATATTATTAAATTGGACTAATATATAATAACAAGTGGATGTATATTAACAGTACTTTAATATAAATCTGACCAACATAAGAAATACCATCTGTGTATTAACAGTAATAATAATTCTGAGTAATTTATAACAAAGACTGGCCATATATTAACAGTACTCCAACATTAATTAGCACTGGAGAAAATTATGCAGTTCTCTTTGTAGATTAGTTGAATACATTTTTTTTCTTCTAAATTTAAACTCTGAATATTTGAGTACAACTCAAGCTGAGCTTGCCAGCTTTGAGTTTCTTTGTTTGGAGAGAATGCTTGGATTATTCCCAGTAAAAGTATTCTGCTGTTGCTATATTTTGCTTTATTTAACATGCAGCCAGATATTACAGTTTTTAAAAAAAACTTGAGAAATTAGTTTAAAGAGTAGCACATAAAATTTACAGAATTGCAGTTGTGTTGGATTCAAGATGGGCACTAAGTCATGCAAAACTCAAATTACACAGTTTTTCCTCAGCCATCTCATACAGGTACGCCTAGATAGTGATACAGCATCTTCCTTTGAATCTTTTACAGGTACAGTGGTATAACAAAGGATTTACTGGAACCAGTGACCACCAGATTAGAAGATGTACAGAGGGACCTGAAAAGGATTCTGACCCCAGACACTATTCTATGTGGTCAGTCCCTAAATGGGGATTTAGTAGCCCTTAAGGTTGGTAACCAGGCCTATTCTAAAGGTGGCAACTATGTTTTGCTGCTACTGTTCAGCACCCAGCCATTTCTAGAAAGGAGTCGACATTTAATGATCTTGGCACTATAATGAAATCTTTAGATGGAGCAGATTGTCACTATAGTGTAATCTTTAGATGGAGCGAATTGGCACTCTAGTGGAATCTTTAAATGGAGCAAATTGGCACTATATTGTAATCTTTAGATGGAGCAAATTGTCACTATAGTGTAATCTTTAGATGGAGCAAATTGTCACTATATTGTAATCTTTAGATGGAGCGAATTGGCACTCTAATGGAATCTTTAAATGGAGCAAATTGGCACTATAGTGGAATCTTTAGATGGAGTGAATTGTCACTATAAGGGAATCTTTAGATGGAGCGAATTGTCACTATAGTGGAATCTTTAGATGGAGCAAATTGTCACTTTAGTGGAATCTTTAGATGGAGCAAATTGGCACTATAGTGGAATCTTTAGATGGAGTGAATTGTGACTATAGGGGAATCTTTAGATGGAGTGAATTGTCAATATAGGTGAATCTTTAGATGGAGTGAATTGGCACTATAGGAGAATCTTTAGATGGAGTGAATTGTCAGTATAGGGGAATCTTTAGATGGAGCAAACATTTTTGTTTTGTATAAAAAGGCATCTTTCATAAGATTTAAAGTAGAGTTGAGTTGTATGCATTGGACTTTTTTTCTATATGTAATGGACAGTTATGTAAGCATTACTTATTTTCTTCTTTATCAGTCAGTGTCCATTGTTTGAGTTGTTCTTAATAGCAGGTTTAATTGAGCTATCTAGGGCTTTTTATAGTTTATTTCTTTATTCAGACATTGTTTGGAAGAGGCACTTTCTGTCAATAATACATGTTCATAGCCAGTTAGTTTGACTTTGTTCACACTGCTTATGCAACATCATATTGATGGTATTTTGCATGTAGATCTGACAAATGGATTCTTTAACAATCTTAAACTTTCTTCCACAGATTGAGTGTTTAAAATATCTTTTGCATTACTTGGTTGGCAACTAATATTTGTGCAACATTTTCATTGCTTAAAAGTAAGGTTGTAATATCTAGAATTAGCTTAAAAAGAGTCTTCTTTTATTGCAAAGTTATGAATTTGCTCAAACTTTAGGAATTAAAAAAAAAGAAATAAGTACACCTCTCCCTTGATAACTCATGCACAGCGGGGTCAAAATGCACCATAAATGAGGGCATGAGTTACCAAGGGACCACCAATAAATAAGTGATCCATCCCTGCTGGACATGTCTGGTAACTCGTTTTATTATCATGTCGAGAATACTTGTTAATAAAGTGCCTGTTTTAATAAAGTTGTTTGTTATTCAGTATGAATTACATTCATTTTCATGATGCTCAACATCTGAAAGAAAGATCATTAACATTATTCCAACTGGTTTCAAACAACATTCATATGTGTATAGAACTTTTGTGTCTTATGTCATTGCTTTTGTTGTGTTTGATTAGTCTGGTTTCCTGCATCACTGATGGATAGGAAGTTTGAAGCAGGGAATCTACAAACAAGGACTAGACTAACTGTTGATATATCACAAAACCAGATTCCTTTTTCCCCAAATTGGCAGCATTTATTTCACGAAACAATTGTCTATGTTGAAACAGAATTTTTGTATTGCTCAGTCAGTAACATATTGATGCCATCATATATTAGTGATACTTCTCATCCTTAAGGATATCTCAAAGTGCCAGTTCAGGAAATCTCTGAAACTCGGTTCTCCACAATGATCCTATCTGAAACAAAGCTATTTTTTTGGACAAAGTATGCAAGTTGTTGAGGGAGTGGTCAAAATTAATAAAGAAATAAAAGGAAAAGAAACAAAATTATTGATTCATCATTTCAGAAAGTAAATTTTCATGTTTTCAAAATCTTCCCTCTCCCCACCTTCATTGTGAGAGGTATCGTATGCAAAGTTCAGTAAAATTGCATAATAAGTGCATGCTTATAAAGGAGCATATACAGAATACAAGTACAAACAGACCTTCTGGTATTTGTAGCAAAGAAACAGCATATTTGTGTCAAAGAAAAATTAAAGTCTAAGACATTAAATTCATGTTCCTTCTTCAAATACGTTACACAAAGATAGGAGTACTACTACTACCTTGCAAATTCAGTCCTCCCAGGCTAAAACTTTAATTTATGAAATCTAAAAGTTGTCTGCCCATACAGTTAACAGCTCTCAGCTACAGAATTCCCCAAAGACTTGTTCAAGGCAGACATCCTGCAGTGAGAAATAAACAATCTTAGCCAGAAAAGTAGATATAGAGATTCTTCACAATGTGAAATCACCAGTCTTTTTTATAAGACTGTTCCTGGCTAATGTTTTGACCAGTTATAGACTTAAGTGCTCACGGTTGTTTCATACATGCATCATGTTTCAGATTGGAAACATCAAGATTGGCTTTAAATCCTTCAGGATAGAGACTTCGCTTTAAGTATAAAGCTGCAAAGGTGTTTACAGGTTTGCCATATTTTTTCTGGAGGTACATACACAGTACTCTTTCATCATACCAGTACATTGGTAGTTCCTTTCAGCAAGGAATATTCATAAATTCCTGATTAATTTTGTTATTAAATTAATTTTTGGTCTCTAATATAATGACAGTATACCATTGTACATATCATGGTATGTTCAGAAGTACCCAGCTCTTATCTTGTCTCAGCTCACAAATCTTGCAGGAAGTTCACATGCTTCACCTTCAGAGAGACCGTTTTCCAGTTCAGAGCAATCCCTTTCAGACTCAGTGTTTACAAAGTAGTTCCTAATACGCTATACTGTATTTAGGCACATGTGTCATACACTGTGTGCAATATGAAGGTGTTCAGTATCGTAAAATACTGCATGATTCTGACAATGTAAAGTTAGCTGAGACAAAAATGAGCATATAATAATTATTTGTCTCTTGTGAACTGTACAGTTATATTGCAAGACTTGATTTGAAAGGAAAAAAGATAATATATTCATTTCATATTTTTACAGATTTTTCACCCCTATGTTATTGACACCAGTGTGATTTACAACCTGTCTGGACATAGGAAGATAAAAACAGGACTGAAGAAGCTGACAGCTCATTTCTTGGGGTAAGATGATGAAGAATTGGTTTCAGTCAATATTCAATACTGTAGCACTGGGAACAATTATCCTAATTACCAGACACACTGCCAGTGAAATGATATGACTATATGGAGTGCCATTTACATTTGTAAAGGTGTCAAAAGTTAGCTGTGATGTAAATATGAAACAACAACAGATAACCAGTTTATTCTTAAAAATATTGCCCCCCCCCCCCAACAATAACATTTGGAAAATAAGCTTACTACCTTCCAAATCCAGCATTCCCAAAAAGACAAAAAAAAAAAGAGATTATTTTCTGTTTTTATCACATAGACAAAGGATAGTAACTCTTGCACAGTACCTTCCCTTGCTGTCACCAGGTGTTGCTAGTTTTAATCTTTTGCTGCAGTACAGGCAACATCGTGCTATAAACCTTCTGAAAATCCAGCATGTATATTGTGGTTTTCAACCATCCATTCCAGAAGTTTGGGTTTTAAATGTCTAGTAAATAAACGGCAAATGTGGCATTTATATATATAAATTTTCATGTAACTTTGTCAGATTCTTGGCCTTCATTTATTCTGACCTTATGCTCCAAGATAGTATTGCTCAGGTGTGTTTTGACTCATGTTTCTATGTTTCTTGTTTTCACTGAGTGTTTTATTTGTTCACTTGTGAAATAAAAGCAAAAACTATGGAAACATAATTGTTGCAGTAAAATCCATATAATTGGCTAATCTGTGTTTCATTTGGTTCCAGCTTTTGTATTATATTTAGTGGAGTTAGTCAGTGAACTTGTCTAACTTTACCTCTGACACTTTTAACTGCACATATTTTTCATGGTAAGTGTCTGCATGATCAAACTGTTGATTATATAAATTTTTTCAAAAAACAGGCATCCAGCAAGCAATACATATTAAAGAAAAAAGGGAAGCTAAGCATCTTTAAAAGTGTTCATAATCAGTAGAGAAGAATAAAAAAGAATGTTCAGATTCTTGTGAATAAAAGTAGGAAGGGACACAGTTACATTTATTGGACATCATGTGTCAGTTTTAGTAGATCTCATAGCGAGAGATACGATTGCCAAAGACATGTAAAATAAAAGAAGTCCAGGAATTAGGTGAAGTTGACATAGCAAAAAGCCATTGAACTGCATAGGTTTGTAACTGAAGATTGAGCATATGTACTATAGGTGAACAAGGTCTTTGTTTACATTACAAACTTTTCAGTTGAATGTAATGTTTACTCTCATTGCAGCAGTTTTGAATACAAAACATTTAAATACATGTTTTCAATCTCTACAATAGCAGTACATATTTTATTACACCTTACTGAAAATTGGTCAGATGTGTGGGATATAATCAGCTGTCTTAATACTGAGATGGTTTGGCAGGTCTGCAGTTACCACCTGTATGTCTATCTATCTATCTGTCTATCTAGATAGTTAGATAGACAGACAAGACAGACAGACAGAGATAGATTTTCACCATATGTGGGGCTTGTTCCCCCTCCCCATTTTTTGGCAGCCAAGACATGTCTTGCCCCCACTCTCCCCAATTATTTGAGCATAGCCTTCAGGCATGTAAGTATCACCACAATGTCGTTTTTTTACCAGATTTTAATGATCCATTCTGTGATACTGTGTGATGCCATCCCAGCCCTTTCAGATCTCAGGTCATCTGGACCTTATGCCCAGTGATCATAGATCGGTCATTTCAGCAGTGTGTACCATATACAAGTCTATGGGGATACTTACAGAGATCTGACTGATAGATTTTGCCATGCTTTTGCCAGAGCCATCCACATGATTGACACCTATACTAACCATTCTTCCAGCAAACCAGCCATCTGTACCGGTATGATAAATGTATCCTATGGATACAGCTAGATATATATTCATGGTATAACCATTGTGGCAGCACTGTAAGACATACAGGGATGACTGAAATACCTCCTTCATATGATACAAACTCACTCAGATGTTTTTTAGACTGAGCTTCTGGCCTTAGACAAGAAATTTGTGGCTGTAAATAGGACTGCTTCTACTTTTTATAAAGTGAACAACATTTTTTGCATGCTACAGTGAAACTGGCATGGAATATCATAGCTATGTCATCATTGTTGAACTTAGCATTGTTAGCAGTTTTCCAGCTGGCAGAAAGATCAGATAGCATCCATGCTGGGAGTCAATGGCCTGAATTGTGAACATCCTTAACAGAGCAGCAAATCTTAACATGGTGAATGCTTTGACTGCATCTGCTAACTTGGACTTGGTGCAACAAAACACATGCCTGTGTTTGACCTCATTTAGGCCACATCATGCCCTGACATTGAGGATAACATCTTTTGCATCACCATTGCTGTTTTGGAGGCACAATTAAGGAAGTGAGGAGGCATTCAGCTCAGGAACAGCTCCTTCGACTTCCTGTCCGGCCTCAGCAATCATACAAGCCAAATCAATGCCAACATCAGAAGAGAGATGATTGGATACAAGGAGATGAGGGACCATTTACTTTTGCATTAAAGAATCAGCTGAATCCAAATCAGATTCAGGAGGAAGAATCAGCTGAATCCAAATCAGATTCAGGAGGCAACAATCAACAACCTACTCAGTTTAGGAGGTGTAAAAGTTTCTTATTCCCCAAGTCTCCTAACTATTGCCATTGACTTGTTACCCTGATGGTTGACTTGTCACCCTGACTGACTGCAGACAGCCTACTAGTGGTTACCAGCCTTCTCCTTCAAATGTGTTCCTCAACTGCAAAAACACTACAGAAAATAACCAAGCTACCCCCTCCCCCAATCCAGTATTTCCAAAAAGACATATCACCATGGGCTTTTCACTAAAAGATTTCTTATGTTGAGCTGATCCTGAACAAAAATTATGTTGATCTGATATTGAGTATAGCCACCGTGGCAGCCATCTTAAAAATCTTCTTAACACAACTCTCTTTGAATAGAAAGTCATATTGACATAGGGTTTTCACCAGAAAACTTATTCTTATGTCCAGTTGGTCTTGAATGAAGATGGACCAATCTGATATCCAATATGGCTGCCACAGCAGCCATCTTAAAAAGTGTTATTGCTACTACTGAATGGAAAATTTCTACTCCTTTCCAAATGGATGGCTATATGAACATGGACAGTAGACTTCTTATGGACTTCTTATGGCTGTTCTATTTAAACACACATGGAATGCAGTTGAAAAAAAGTATATGCCAGGGTATTTTGATTTCACAGAGTTCATATTAATATGATGAGAAATTTTAAATTGTATCTATGGGTGAGTACCCCACTTTAAAAGTGCCTTACCTGAGTCCTTCGTATTTTTTAATGTAGCAGCCCTTATGATATCTAGTTGGTCCTAAATGAAAATGGTGCCAGATGTACATCTAAATATGGATTCCACAACAACTGTCTTAAAATTTTGTTATCACTGCTACTCTTGAATGGATTATCACCAAGTCCTAATTGAAAATGGTGCTAGTCATACCTCCAGTATAGTTGACTGTCTTAAAAGTCTTGTCCTCTGAATAAATAGTCCTTATGAAATGGGGTTTTCACCAAAGGTCTTCTAATGATGTCTACTTTGTCCTAAATGATGTTGATGTTCTCACCAAACATTTAGATGTATGGCACCATCTGCTTACATTGTATCAGCAGAAATGGAGGAGCAAGGCACTGCAGGTTTGCTGTCGTTGAAGTCTTCTACAACATTGTTAGAACTACTGATGAGGCACCTCGTGCAGGAGGCAATGATGCAGCTATGAAACTTTGAGCTGTATCTGATTGTATATCTTTCTCAAACCTCAGTAGATAATTTTGACTATATGGGGGACTGTCCCACCCCATTGTTAGGCAGCCAAGTGGGCAAGTCCCACAACAAATCTGAGCATTTTACTGTTGGATTGTTCTATTTCTGCAGAATGAGTGGGTGGTTGAAGTTTCAGATGGTCTTCAGATTTCATACATTCAACTCCCCACCTCTTTCCTCCCTGCTTACAGTGAATATACCGTCAGACACTGAGACGGGCACAGTTATGCAGCTCATTAATCGACAAGTAGGCAGTGGAGATTGATCGAAAACTGCAATGTCTGGTTTTATTCTAGGCTTTTTGTGGTACAGAAGGCTAAAAGCATGTTGGCAGTTCAATCATACACATAAGCTACCTTAACAACTATGTAGTTCTACCAGAATTCAAGATGAAGATGGCATAATTGATCCATCTGTCTATTGGAATGGATGAACTGGCTGTTTGTCCTGATCTGAACAATGTGTACTTTTACTTCCTTATGGACAGAGCATCACATAAATTCCTTTGATTTTCATATTGAGAGAATATTTACGTTTTAAATCTCTTATATTTGGTCACCTTTTAAGCATTTACAAAGATTATGAACTGTTTTATCATCCTGTTCTAGTAGATTTCATATATAATGATTGCATATTTGAAAGACATCCTCCAGTATCACAAGTTCTATTCATGTCAGGATTGATTTCTTACCCCTTTTGAGTTATCTTGGTTTCCTCATGAACTGTGAAACATTCAATCTGTATCCATCCCAGTGTTTTGTCCAGCTGGGTATAGAGTTGCCACTCTCAGTGTTGTATGACCCCCCCCCCCATGGTATTGATCACTGAATTCATAGAGACCATTTCCAACTGTAAGTTGGTCAGATTTTGCTGGGTTGCCTTTTTATGTGCCCCTTATGACCTTGCAGCTGCAAACTGATCGTGAAAGCCCCTCTCAGATAGGACAAGTCCTGCATCAAAAATCTACTCTAATTTCTTATACAACTGGTGGCTTTTATATTCAACCAACACTGCAAAGAGCTATTTTGATTGTTTTCCAGTGACAAGGCAGCTAAAAGAATTAGTTTGTGCTTTATGCATGAATAAAGTTCACTAGTACTATAACAAATTAGCATACCTTTCATCACCTCTCAACCATCTCGATTTTTAGATATGTACCTGTGAAACAGTCATACATAAATATGTGTGCTAAGTGGGCTGTTCATTTGCAGCCCAAGTTACGCATTTGATCTCCAACCTGGCGTTCATGCCTTCTACCTTAAAAATTAGGGAGGTGTCAAAATACGAAACTATCCAGTGAGACCTATACACTGAAAGGACTATTTTTGTCAGGAAGGGCTGTAATTTGTAAGTAACAGACTTATTTTCCAGATGTTAATGTGATTGGGTAAGTATTCTATGAGAAACATAATAAACATATCACTGACTGTAGTGAACAGGTTAGTAGAAGAGAAAAAAACCAAGATAAAAATGAAACAGGAAGTGAAACTTTCAAAGAAGAATTTGATCCCATACTGGTAAAACCAAGGAACAAAATATTCATTCACCTTCAAGAAAATTAAAGCTGAAACATTGTAATGGCTGATTATAAAGAAGGAACATTGTACATGTACTGTGAACAGTGCACGTCTGGTTACAGAGGGGCCTCTCAGTTGAAAGAAACTAAAAAATCGAGAAAAAAACCCACTGACCTTGGATCTTGAATGGGTGATTGCTTGACCCCCCCCCCGCCCCAGAAACCAGGCATCAAAATTGGTACTTGAGAGGTGCAAGGTGAGCATGTTACCAGTGTCTTGTCCAGAGAGCAGTATTATTATAGTATTAGTTTAAATATCAGCTGCTGCTGCATTGTACAACATAAGAGTGAATTTACTTTTATTCATTGCTACAAATCATGACTTTTTATGACTGATTAGCAATCATATGTTTGGAAAGAAAATAAGACATCTTTCAATAGTCAAGTTTCAGTTGTCCTTTTTCACAATTCAGCCAAGATTGACATTTACAAAAGTAAATGATTTCAGAGTCATTATCACTTAAGTTCTTACTTTATTTGCTCAGTTTGTTGTTTCAGAAAATCCATTCAGGATAGCCAGAGTGGGCACAATTCAGTGGAAGATGCAAAAGCCACAATGGAACTAGTCCTCCTGAAGCTTGGTAAAGGTAAGTAACCGAAGGGGGACAGTGTTTTTCTTGCCTCTTAATGAACATTGTGGTGGTGGTGTAAGTAACCAAGGGGGACAGTGTTTGTCTTGCCTTTTAATGAACAGTGTGGTGGTGGTGTAAGTAACCAAGGGGGACAGTGTTTGTCTTGCCTCTTAATGAACAGTGTGGTGGTGGTGTAAGTAAACAAGGGGGACAGTGTTTGTCTTACCTCTTAATGAACAGTGTGGTGGTGGTGTAAGTAACCAAGGGGGACAATGTTTGTCTTGCTTCTTAATGAACATTTGGTAGTGGGGAAAGTAACCAAAGAGGACAATGTTTTTCTTGCCTATTAATGAATAGTGTGTGGGGGGGATGTAACCAAAGGGTACAGTGTGTGTCTTACCTGTTAATGAACATTGTGGTGGTGGGGGATGTAACCAATAGGGATAGTGTGTGTCTTGCCTGTTAATGAATGGTGTGGTGGTTGGGGATGTAACCAAGGGGGACAATATTTGTATTGCCTCTTAATGAAGTGATCATTTTCAATACGTATGTGGATCTCGTCTTCAAATACATTTCCTGATCATAATTCATTAGGGGTACATCTGCTACCTTGGTGAAGAGCATACTTCCAAGTACAAGGGGAAGTAGTAACTGATGAATTTAAAACAGGATGGGTGGACAGGATTTGTAAGGTAGTAGATATCTTTTTGTGTTTTATGATCAGTAGGTATTGTTTAAAAAAGAAATTTGAATGAAAAAATTTGTTATCTTGAATTTTGATATTTAAAATTTTTCTTTCAGGTGTACATTTTGGTGACTATGTGAATGGAGGTCCTCTAGCTATCTTTGATAGTTACAGAAGTGATTTAATAGAGACTAAACAGGAGGGTGATTTGCAGCAAACCAAAGATGATGCACTTGTGAAAGATTCAGAATCTCTCTCCTCAGTCAAAGACGGTAAAGACCCACCAGGGCACGTAGCTGAGAGTAGAAATGAAGATGATTTCTGTCCAGATTGTCAGCTTGAAAGGAATGGCTCTGATACAGTTAGGATGAATACTGCAGAAAACCACAAAAGTTCATTTGACAGCAGTACAGAACAGAAATGTCAAGCAAGTAAAAGAATGTGCTTATGTCAAAAGGATAAAACATTTCAGTTGACTTTGGACAAATTGTGTTCAGAATGCAATAAAGGCAGTGGACAAAATGCTGAAAATACTGAAATTGCCTCTGTTCCTTCAGTGTTGTGTGCAAAGTGTTTACAGAAACAGAAAAATCAAGAGCTGAAGTACAAAAAAAGGGCGAAGTTTTTAAAAATGTCACAAGGGATGAAAAATCGAAATGTTTTCTTCCACAGAGGATACATTACTCACAGCATAATGGATGCAATTAAAGATGTTAAGAAAACAGGTAATGTATATTTAGGTGACAGATTGTTAAGATAAATTACATAAAATGGAGCCAAGAGTTCAGTGTTAGGTCTGTTTGCTTGACAGGTACAAGTGCTTTGTTTTGAGAAAAGTATTCTTTGCAAGTCACATGGACAGGTGGCTGTTGAAAGTGACATACTAGTCATAATGAAAGATATGGGACTAGCCAAAGATTTGCCACCTCAAAGACTTCAGTGTACAATTTCAATACAATTACATTTAATTATAAAACAGTAGAGCTGCATATTAATGAAATGTTTAGTTGAACAATTATTTAAAATCTCAACAATTGAAAAAGTGACTGAAAGATTATAGATATACAGTAGAATTCCAAGTATCCAGATTATTCAGTTTTATGGACTACAACCCTGTCCCCAGAAAAGTCAAATCCCTAATCAAAAATCAGTTTTATGGACTACAACCCTGTCCCCAGAAAAGTAAAAAAATCTCCAATCAAAAATCAGTTATATGGAATACAACCCTGTCCCCAGAAAAGACAAATCCACAATCAAAAATCAGTTTTATGGACTACAACCCTGTCCCCAGAAAGGTCAAATCCCCAATCAAAAATCAGTTTTATGGACTACAGCCCTGTCCCTCAGAAAAGTCAAATCCCCAATTAAAAATCATTTATATGGACTACAACCCTGTCCCCAGAAAAGTCAGATCCCCAATCAAAAAAACAGTTATATTTGGACAACCAGTTTTCCAGACAAAATTTTTTTTTTCTAGTTGGCATGGATGATTAATGTTATTCCCTAGTTTTTGCAGTGGTTGCACAAAGAAGTTTATAGTCACTTTCTTTATGGATAACTTTAGAAGCACTGAATAAATTAAAGAGCAGAACAACAGACACATTTGGGTAGGTAATCTGCTCATGAAATCTGAATTTTTTGTGGGGAGGAATGCCATATTGGTTTAATTTCAAAGCGTGTCATCCTATGAATTTAAAATGTGTGTTCATCAGTCTGTCCATCTTTCTAGTATCATTGCTTTGGTTCAGATTTGCCTTTAGCAGTTTCTTGGACACTAATGCATGAAGCATCATGTAAATTGATATGCAGATGTGTATTGAGAAGCATTTAGACATAACTAGGTTACTGTGAATCATACCTGCACCCTGTTAGACAATTTTTTTAATTCAGACTTGTTGAAGAAGATTATGTACCACCAGAAACAGTCTTGGATTTTTTTTACCAATAGTGCTTTATCTAACAGGTTTAACCTTAAGTTTTAATGTGTGTGTGTGTGTGACAATTTTTCAGTCATATGGCTACCATGTCTGCAGTGTGACAGTTTATAGTGATGTCTATCACTGGGGCATCATGCCGCAGACAATTAGCATGATGTCCCACCCAGTGACATTATCCTGACACCGGGCCGACCAGTCCTAACACTAGCCTCTTAATGCTGAGCGCCAAGCAAGGCAGCTGTTTAGTACCATTTTTATAAGTCTTTGGTATGACTTGGCCGGGGATCGAACCCACAACCTCCTGCATCCGAGATGGACACTGTAACCACTAGGTCACTTACTTGCTTGCTTGCTCACTCACTCATGAACGAAAATTCCATTTCCCAGCACAAATTCAGACATTGCTTGGCAAATTAAACTTTTTTACTTGAAATAATTTGAATAGTACGTGAAATAAAAATCCTGACTTTTGTAACGTTTCACAAAAATATTAATTTCTGGAAAATAGTCTATTTAGATTTTCATAGTCCTGGGTGATTTCCATATATTAAAGTTGATAGAGCAAACTTCAGAAGCAGAAGAAAGTAGGGGCATTTGGGGAAGAGATTCAGGTCAGAGGAGCAAAGCTTCAAAAAATATTTCTCACAGACATGCTAAGGGCAAGTAAATTTTAAAGATTCACTTGCCCCATATCAGAGTTAAGAGATACAGAAGAATTTGTGTGATTTCAAAAACGTGACTTATCTTTAGTTACAGGGTTTCCATGCTAGCAAGAAATTGGGAAAAAGTCAGGAGAAATTATATTTTTTTCCCATCCGCGAAATGTCCTTGAATTTTGCAAATATTGATGAAAGTCAGGGAAACACCCATATATTTTCTGCCACCACTTGATGCCCAAAACAATAACCAAATTGATCGTGAGTTGAATTTATCGAGTTCTAGCCAAAATATTCGGAGGGTGCAGTATGGATCATTTGGGTGCTTGCAATAAACATCTATGCTGAGTCAATCCAAACTCTCAACAGATATATTTGTCTAGTAGACTTTTTTTTCACAGTCATCATGATATCCGTATCTTTCCTTACATTGAAGGTATGAAAACCAGGCTAGCATCATAAGAGGCCAACATGGTGGTGGCAAAGCGTAGCCGCTTACCGGATATACTAGCAAACTTAAACATTGTTAAATCAAGTCATACATGCATGAAATTGATATGAAAATTACTTTTTTTCTCAGAAATTGCAAGTATTAAAATCGTTATGCCTTTAATCTGCTGAAAGACAAGATAAAACTATGGGTTAATAAAATTTGACCCGGTATTTGCACTGCTAGTCGCATGAGTACACAAATTTCACAACACACATTTTAAAATGTTATAGTGTGTGTGTGTGATTTGGATTTTTAACATTGCTTTTTAAAAAAATCAGTCATATCGCTACGATGTCTGCAGTGTGGCAGTTTATAATGATGCCTAGCACTGGAGCATCATGTAACATGATGTCCCACCCAGTCACATTATCCTGACACCAGACTGACCAGTCCTAATACTAACCTCTTATTGCTGAGCGCCAAGCAAGGCAACTGTTTGTACCATTTTTGTAAGTCTTTGGTATGACTCGACTGGGGATCGAACCCATGAACTCTGGCATTAGAGGAGGATGCTCCAACACTAGGCCACTGGATCGATAAATGTTGTAGAGAAGAAAAAAAATTAAATGAAAGTTGCATACTGGTAATAAAAATACAAAATGACAAAAACACAAAATTCTCCATATTTATTCTGAGAGCAACTTCCAGAGTTTTGATGTATCACATGATTGCCATGCTGATATGTGCTGTCTGCTTGATGAATCAGACTGACCAGATTGCTGCGACAGCGACAAGCTTCTAGTTGTCCTCAAAATATGTTGAGAATTGTATGTTCTTTCTGGCTTTTACAAAAGGTATCTAACTTTCATTTAATATGATTGAATTTCTGTTCAACAACATTAAAAAGGAGTGTGTTGTTGATATCACGTGACGATTGGACTTCTGATGGCATCGTTTGAGATGTATGAAGTCATGTGACTAGTAAGTGGCGAATACCGGGTCAGGTTTCATCTATGCCGTAGTTTTGTCTAGTCTATCAACAGATCAAAGACATAATGCGTATAATACTTGCCATTTATGAGAAAATAAATTATTTTCCTATCAATTTCATACTGATATGAGTTGATATAACGTAAGTTTAAATTTTCTGGGCCCGCTGGTAAGCAACTACCATATGCTGTTGCCACACGTCGACGGCAAATTCCATATTTTCTATATGCAATTGCAATGATCCCACACCCCAACATAAATGTCCAAATGTGAAAAATAGGGTGGGAATATTCTGAGGAAATCTGGATTAGAAAATGGACTGCTATTCGTTTTAAGCCAAATTTGTTGTCCATATTTTCGAATCTAAGAGCTGAAATGAAAAATTGTCATCCCTTGTATTATATATTAAAAACCAATACAAGCCCTTGTATCAGTACAGGTTTGGGACTGGTTTAACAAATTACAAGAAGACATGTTGATTTTACTGAAAATTCAGTCCTTGTTTATATAACAATATCTAATTTTGAGGGTCTTTTGTCAAAATTTAAATCAGTCCTCTTGAAAATGTTTTTTGAATGATGGAATTTTAACTGGATCATCTTAAGATATTAGGGTGTTTGAGAAATCTTGTTTGGGATTTTATTGGCACAGATAAATTAAGGGTTAAACTCCCTTGTTTGGGATTTTATTGCCACAGATGAATTCAGGGTTAAACCTACTTGTTTGGGATTTTATTGGCACAGATAAATTCAGGGTTAACCCCACTTGTTTGGGATTTTATTGGCACAAATAAATTAAGGGTTAAACCTACTTGTTTGGGATTTTATTGGCACAGATAAATTCAGGGTTAAACCCACCTGTTTGGGATTTTATTGGCACAGATAAATTAAGGGTTAAACTCCTTTGTTTGGGATTTTATTGGCACATATAAATTCAGGGTTAAACCCACTTGTTTGGGATTTTATTGACACAGATAATTTAAGGGTTAAACTCCCTTGTTTGGGATTTTATTGGCACAGATAAATTCAGGGTTAAACCCACTTGTTTGGGATTTTATTGGCACATAAATTCAGGGTTAAACTCTCTTTGTTACAAGACAAGATTCTAATTCTTTACGTTTATTGTTTTCTCCTTCAAATACGTTCCCCGATCACATTAATGTTAGGGATATAAGCCTGCTACCTCTCGAATCCAGCCCTACTAAAAGACGAAAATTTGTCTTTTCTGTCTATCTCATATAGACCAAAGGGCAATAACTCTTGCCCCTTACCTCCCCTTGCCACCGCCAGGTGTCACTAGTTTTTAAGCTTCGCTTGTACTGATAACAAGTACATTATACCTCCAAACAATCCAAGCCATCTAAGCATTAAATTGGACCATCCGAAGTTAAATTTGGATTTATTGCATTGACACTCATTCTTCTACAGGTTGTATACATTATTTTAACAATTTTTTCAAAATTGAGTGACTTTGTCACCCTTACGGATTTCGTCTACTGAAGACCATGTTACACACACTATTGCTGAACTTGTGTTGTCAATTAAGAGTTAACGCGACACTGACTAATTTCGCTTACTCCGTTAGTAACGGTTGTAGTATTAGCGAATTAATAACATGCTGAATTGCTAATTTGTGCTTTGTTTTCTTTTCTTGTGTCGTTTCAATAGAAATGTCAACCAAATGCATGAAATGCAAAAAGTTCAAAGCAAAAGAAGACAACCATAACTCTTGTATTGTATGTACCAAGTGTACATCATCTATACCATGCAGCGTGTGTAATACTTGGACAGAGCAAATGTGGGCTGATGTAGTCCAGAAGGCAGAAAAGGGAGTGGGGGACGTTGGGGTCCCCCCTCCACCTAAAGTTCGTCATTTGCAACCATCAGCCACAGTAACATCAGCGGCAATGGAGGAAAATAATGTTGACAGGGTACAACAGTCCACCTTTGAACAGATGCGTCGTTTGGTCCAGGAAACGACAATGCAGCTATTGGCATCAGGCCGGATATTACCCTTATTTCCCTCGCTCGCTTCCACAGCTTTTTCTGACTCTTTGGGGGAATGTTCCCCCAATTTTAGGCTGCCTAGTGGGCGTAAGTCCCCCCGCATGTCCGAGCATGGCCTTCGGGCCTGTAAGTCAGGACGCATGGGGTTTTTACTGGATCCATCGGATCCATTTCATTATACAACCTCTACGTCACCGGCCGTCCAGCTGTACCAGCATGGGGACCCTATTGCTAAAACGGTCCGACCAAATATGATTTACGGGGATCTTAGTGATAAATCCGTCCGTCAAGCTGTATCGCCGCCAACATACCAATACTATGGCGGAGATTTTAGTGAGAAATCTGTCCTTCCAGCCAAGCCATTGGAGCAGCCGGTACCGGTGATTGCAGGACTGTCGCCAACATTCAGGCCAACCACAAGCCAGACAAACCAGCCGGCAGGGCTGGCCGTCCATATGTTCACAGCTTATCCACAAGGGAGAGATAGTGACAGTGTCAAGGCTGACGGAATTGCATCATCTGTGGCACCTGGTATGCTGTATCCAGAGATGCAAGCTATTCCAGAACACAACTCGGCACACAGTGAGGGTGACGAAACTCCTGCAAATCAGTCGTACACAGATCCAACCATGGAACGGACTGAGCTTGGCTTCAAGGCGGCAGTGGAAGCAATTTATAGGGTGTTGGCAACTTCAGAATTCCTTCCGGCTCTTTCCCCAGTCAGCAAAAATTAAGGAGATCAATGACGTCTATCAGGACGAATAGGTGATCCGGGGAATGCTAAGGCGTTCTTTTCAGAAAGCCAAGTACCAGCAACGTTCTCGTGTCGCTGGTACAAAACTCATTCAGATGCCTTCAGTACGGATCTTCCATGCCTTCAGTACGGATCTTCCGGCCCTGGACAAAAAATATGGCAGCAGTTCACATGTCCGCTCCACGGTTTTACAAAGTGGACAAAAAAAAATGTGTTCCATGCCACGTCAAAGCTAGTCCAGAACGTAGTCGCTACGTCTTCAATGTTAGACTTGGCTTCATTAGCCATTTTCCGACTCGCAGAAAAATCTGACAATGACCACGCTTGGGAAGCGATGGCCCGGATTGCTAGAGTTATTAACAGGGCAGCTCACCATTCCATGGCTAATGCGTTGACTGCTTCTGCCAACTTAGACCTGATACGACGTGACGCATGTCTGCGGTCCACGTCGCTCAAGCCCCATCATACTCTGGCTTTACGGATGACTCAGTTTGGGTCGCCTTTACTCTTTGGAGGAAAAAATTTAAGAAGTTCGGAAGCAGGCAGCTCAGAAACTGCCCCTCCAACTCACCGCCCAACCCTCGCAGGCGTTTAGAAAAAAAAAATCAGCCCCTGCCACAGCGGAGGGATGATTGGCAGACCAGGGACAAGGGATCCTTACAATCAAATGTGCAGTATAGATCCCAACCCAATGCCAGGAGACAGCAGTCTAATCAAGCTAGGAGGCAACCATACAGAGGCGGTAAGAAACAAAAGTTTCTCTGTCTTCAAGCCTCCTAACTCTAAAAGTTGACATACCCTCCCCAACACCCGCGGACAGCCTACTTGTGGGCAGCTGCCTCCTGCAATTTCAGGACCACTGGACCACCTTTTTTCCTCAGAACAATTGGGTGATCCAGGTCATTTCAGAGGGGCTTCGGATTTCATTTATCCAACCCCCTCCCCTGTCCTCCTCTCCCCTCTTCACGGACATATCGTCCGATCGGAAGAAGGATACCTTTCTACAATAGGAGATATGGTCGCTCATAGGAAAACAGGCGGTGGATGTTGTGAAAGAAAAAAAACGCAATCGCCAGGGTTTTATTCCAGGCTGTTTCTTATCCAGAAGGCAAACGGTAAGTTGAGGCTGATCATTGACCTGAGTCGCCTCAACCAATACATTTTACCACCGAAATTCAAGATGGAAACAGCGAGATCAATCCATCTTTCCATTCCACGGGACGAGTATGCCATCAGTCTAGATATGACCGACACATATTTTCACATCCCTATCCACCCCGCGTCATGGAAATTTCTCCAATTCGCTTACCGCAACACGGTTTATCAGTTCCAGGTCATACCCTTTGGCCTCAACATCAGCCCTTGGGCTTTTACCAAGGTTATGGATTGTGTCCTCACCCTGTTCCGCTCGACTTCATCTACAGGGATGGCAGTGTACTTGGACGACATCCTCCAGAAACATATGGTAAGTTCTAGTCTGCTCAAAGGCAGAAACGATCTTTTAGATCATCTAGGCTTTCTCATGAACTGGAAAAAGTCCTGTCTCCATCCATCCCAGCGTTTTGTCCATCTGGGTATGGAGTTTCTCACCAATCTGAATCTGGTATGGCTTCCTCGCGCTCGCGTAATCCGGATCATCGAACTCATCGAGTCCGTTTCCAACAAGACGTGGATTTCAGCGAGAGAATGCTTGCAACTCCTCGGATTATTCAATGCGGCGGCGGACTTGATTCCACTTGGCTGTCTTTTTATGTGTCCCTTACAAATGACGTTACTGGCACAATGGCGCCCCTTTTCAAGTCCCCTCAATCAAACAATGATCACACCCAAGATACGATCATTCCTGCATCAGTGGCACAACCCCGGTTGGCTGTCCAAGGGGATTCCTCTGGAGATGCCCCAAGCGGAGATAACGGTATGTACCGACGCCAGTACCTACGGTTGGGGTGCCCACCTGTTGCTGGACTTCACTACAGTCAGCGGCACGTGGGAGCCAGGGGAGAGGCCTTTCCACACCAACCTTTTAGAAATGAGGGCTGTCATCAATGCCTTTCATTTCTGGAAGGATCAACTGTCAGGAAAAACTATCCTCATTATGTCAGACAACTCTGTGGTGGTGACTTACCTCCTCAAACAAGGGGGCACCAAATCACCAGACCTGTGCATTCTGATCTGGCAGTTTCTACGTTGGTGCGACAACCTCCACATCAATGTACAAATCAGACACTTCCCAGCAGACTCAATGTCTTGGCCAACACTCTATCCAGGAAAGGTCAAGTCATTCACACGGAATGGTCACTCCATCAATCAGTCTTATTTCGGATTTGCACACTTTGGGGGCGTCCGATGATCGATCTTTTTGCGACAAGGTGGAATCACAAGTTGCCCACCTTAGTCTCTCAGGTTCCAGACCCAGAGGCTTGGCCCGTGGATGCTCTGTCAATCAGCTGGGAAGGGTTGTGGGCATTCGCCTACCCTCCCACGGTTTTGGTACCGAAAATAATCCAGAGGTTAAGGGGTCAGAACTGTCGGATAATTCTGATTGCCCCTCTCAGATGGAACAAGTCCTGGGTCACCGATCTACTCGATCTAGCGATAGATCTACCCAGGAAGATTCCAACCAGCCCAAATCTTCTCAAACAACCGCGGTCACGGGTGTTCCACCCCTGCCCGGACCGTCTTCTTCTTCACGCTTGGCTCTTGTCTGGACAGCCTTGGGAGAAACAATTTAAACCTTCGATTATGGAGAGAATCTCAAGAACAAGAAGGCCCTCCACTCTGAAGGCTTACGAGGGAAAGTGGCATGTTTTCAGGGACTGGTGCCATAGCAATAACATCGTCCCTTTGAGTGTTGCTGTTGTTGTTGTTGTTGTTGTATGGTTTAACGGCATTTTTCAGCACACGATAGGCTATACATGGCAGCCAGTATTAATGGTGGAGGAAGAACCCAGGAAAACCCCGGAAAGAACCACCGACCCACGAGAAGCTACTGGCAAGCTTTCTCACATACCGACATTGGCTGAATCCGAGACTCAAACCCACGCAGACAGAGGTGAGATGGCAGTGATCCGTAACGGACAGCGCTTTAGACCAGTCGGCCACTCGGGGGCCCCCCCTTTGAGTGTCTCAATTCCTCAACTAGCCGACTTTTTTCTCTGGCTTTTCGAGGAGAAACAGTTGGCCCCAATTACTATCAAAGGCTACCGCTCCATGATATCAGACACATTCCGCCATCATGGTAGATGTGATATTGGGCATAACAAAGATCTGTCAGATCTTTTAGCCAATTTTGATTTCAATTGACCAAAATCCCTCACCCTGTTTCCAAAATGGAATCTGTCCTGGGTTTTAACATGGCTCAATTCAGACAAATTTGAACCTTTAGCCCACACTTCATTAAAGCTACTATCGTACAAAACATGTTTCTTGATAGCCTTAGCTTCAGCATGCTGGGTGAGCAAGTTACATGCCCTTTCCAGTGACCCGAACTTTCTTCAGTTCAGATCAGATGGTTCGGTGGTCCTCCTGACGCAACCAGGCTTTGTAGCCAAAAATAGGTTACCATCCATTGGTAATCAAAGAATCGTCATTCGCTCGCTCTCTTACATAGATAAGTCAAGAGCAACAGCCATGCAAGATCCTGTTCGTGCACTCAAGCACTATTTAAAATGCACAGAGGCGTGTCGGGACACATGTAAGCGCCTCTTTCTTCCGGTCAAAGCTGGTAACAGGATATCACCCCTCAAGCCCTTGCTTCATGGCTGAAGTGGGTTATACGCTCAGCATACTCTGAGGTCTCACAAGATCAAAGTTGCCTCATGAAGATTACAGCTCATGAGACTAGAGCAATCTCGGCGAGCCTTGCATTCGAACGCAATGTTTCGATCCGAGATATAATAGATGCTGTTGGCTGGCATGCAGAGTCAACCTTCTCCAGTTTTTATCTCAGAGATTTGGCTTCGCAGAGGGAAACCTTGAATCTGGTAGGTCCGGTGTCGGCAGCCCAGATGACCACCAGACCCATTTAAAACAATCAGCACAGCTTATCAGCTTCGCCGGTGAAATTTCGTACGTAAGAAGATTTCAATAACTATCTTCTTAACCGTAAATAGGGGTCACATATCACGGGACCCTAGGCTGTGTTGCTAATGAAATTAGGAGAACGGGTTATTGTTCAAATGGGGAATCCAGCCATCATTCCCTAGAAGGTACCCGGGGTAGAGGTAGGATGCTCAGCATTCCCTCCTCCTATTGCCTGTTCTCCTAACGTTAATGTGATCGGGGAACGTATTTGAAGGAGAAAGCAAATTTTTAGTAAATTTATGTTTCTCCGAGAATACTTACCCGATCACATTACTTAAAAACCTCCCAACCACCCCGCTATGCGAGCATCCTCGTATAATATATATCGCTCAGCTTAAAAAAACTAGTGACACCTGGCAGTGGCAAGGGGAGGTAAGGGGCAAGAGTTATTGCCCTTTGGTCTATATGAGATAGACAGAAAAGATGAATTTTCGTCTTTTAGTAGGGCTGGATTCAAGAGGTAGCAGGCTTATATCCCTAACGTTAATGTGATCGGGTAAGTATTCTCGGAGAAACATAATTTACTAAAAATTTGCTTTTTTATACTGTAATAGGAAATGTTTACTTCGTATAAGATGCAGATATATATATATATATATATATATATATATATATATATATATATATATATATATATATATTGCTTTAGAATTACAGGCTTGAAAGGAAACAAAACTAATTTGTGTTCATTATGTTGTTCCCACTTGGCAACATAGTAACATAATGCAGGTCAGCAAAGTTAAGCTGGAATTTTTATTCTGTAAATTAAAATGACTTTACATGCCAGTTTATAGGAATATAATCGAACTTGTTTCGTGTGATACATTTTGTGGTTTTGTACATGGTCATCTTTTCTGACTTACCTGTTTTGGAGAGTCTTGAAAGGGAAACATCTTTAGATTTAGCTAATGCATGTTTTATAGTCTAAAATGTACTTTAATTCCATTCAGTAATGGTCATATATGAACTTGAAAAAGTAATTTCATCCTGGAAAAACCCTGGAAATTTATCTTTAGAAAAGCGTGGGAACCATGTAGTTAAAAGCTTGCCCCCAAAAGAGAGGGATTCCATCTAAGATTAGACTTACCCTTGTCATAGGGCTAACCTGATTTTGGAGAAATGCCTTATGCTTTATTCCTTCTATTCAGTTCAGTTCATTTTGACTACAGTAAAATAATTATTTGTTTGTCTCTTAGGTGTTGTGATTGATGAAGAAGACAGCCTGCCAGTGTTACCAAACAGTAACCAGGAGAATACATTAACAGCTGAATCTGACAGGTTGAGGATGAGACTGGCTAGATCTTCTTTACAAGAGAAAGACTTCATTTATGTCACATTCCATGGCTACAGAAATTTCCTATTGGAAAGTGTAGGCCAGGAAATGGATCCTGAAGAAAGAAAGGTACCTGGAGTGATGATATTTAGAAAATATGGTCTGATCTCATTATAAGGTTTTAAAGCTTTTGGCTTTATTTGTTTCTAATTTAAGAATTTTACTTTAGTCTAAGTCTTTAGCATGTTTCTTTTCTGGAGAACTGAAGAGAGATGAAGCATTTTTTTTCTTTCTGTGCCATAATTCCCCAGCATCTCAACTTCCAATGTTTATTTTTTTGTTTTAAGGTAGTCACTTGATATATAATCAGTTCATAGAGCCCCCTAAAATATGTGTTGCTTATTGCACTGGTTTTAAAATTAGGGTAGGTATTTTTTTGGTAAAATATTATATATAAAATAATGATTAGTATATATAATGTAATAAGTGCTTCAAATAATGGGCAAAACCAGCTTAATTAGATGCACAAATCAATTTTTTAAAATTATTTTGTTTATGCTTGAGGGAATGTGCCAGGATCAGCAACAAAAACAAGGACAGTCTGCTGATTGGAAACATGCACATGTTTTTTGCCAAATATTGTGATTACATTATGACATTTACATATGAAGTCACCTTTTTACCTGGTTGTATTGTAACACTATCAAGCTTCATATATACTGGATATAAAATATTCTTGTAACTTGTCTCTTGTAAAAAAAAGAAAGAAAATGCATTTGAAATTTTATGAATTGCAATAACAGCTGTTTGAAAAAAGTTTACAATACCATGAGGAAAAATCTTGAGCAGTCTACAACCTGCTGCAAATTGGCCACATGCAGAAGACTGATGCCATTGTAATAATTGTGTCCTAATGAATATAAAAATTCACTTGACAACATAACTTCTTATTTCACTCATTTAGATATTATTTAATGGACATGGTACCTTTTCCTGTACTTTTCTATGACCCTTAGTTTGAAATAGATATTGATCAAAGAATAGTATAAGCAAATGTATACCACTGATAAATATTTAGTGATTTTGGATTGCTATGGATAAAATGACATTTTAAACAAGTTAAATATGCCAACCTTGGACAGATGATCATATTTACATGAACTGCATGGGCCATGATATGCTGGGACATTATGTCAGACAAGTTGCTGTTGTTGTTGTTGTTGTTGTAGGGTTTAACGCCATTTTTCAGCACATAATAGGCTATACATGGCGGCCAGTATTAATGGTGGAAGAAGAACCAGGGAAAACCCCAGAAAAAACCACCGACCCACAAGAAGCTACTGGTAAGCTTTCTCACATACCCACATTACCCGAATCTGAGACTTGAACCCACGCAGACAGCGTGAGATGGCAGTGGTCCATAACAGAGAGCGCTTTAGACCACTCAGCCACTCAGGGCCCCACAAATTTCTGTATTGTTAGCAGTTAGGTGAACATTTTTATACAAGTATATGAGAGATGTTTTATACTGTGAGCTATAATCTGGAGATTTGACAATTTATTCACTCTTCTTTAAATACATTGCTTAATCATAATACCTTAGGTGAACTATTGCTTCCTTGCAAATGCAGCCCTCTCAGGTTAAAAAGATTTCAGCTAAAAAGCTAAAAATTATCTGCCAAGTTTTGGTTGGGCAGGTTGATCTCCCCTTGGTACAGAGATTGGCGCCAAATCCCAAGAATATCCCACTTACTATTTCTGCTTGTGCCAAGAAGCATGTTCTCATCACCAGAGAAAAGCCAGAATCTACTTGGAAGAAATACCACTACAAGTTGGAGGAGTTTTCTCACTTCTAATGAAAGGATACTCCATCTATATTTCTACCTTTTTCTCTTCCTAATTTTCTAATATTTTGTTGTTGTCTCTCATTTAGCTACTTGCAGACATAGCCTTTGGGACTTCACGTTATGTTCGGGCTATAGTCTTTAGAGCTTATAGACAACTTTTATATATTTTAATTCCACTATGAACAGGTACATGCATTTGAGTCTTTTATACCAAGGCATTCTTAGCATTTTGGTGCCATGCATCAGTGATTTTACTTGTACCTTACAGGTAGTATTGTAACTTATATTATACCTGGACACTTCATTACATTATTAGCTTGTCTGCTATCATTAATTTCCAGGCACAACATCATATGGACTGAACTTACCTGTACAGGCTATTGTTGTAAATGGAAATTGATGTTATATACTGATGCATCATTGCCCTCATTAGGTCATCTGTTAGCACTAATTCATAGTCTTATACATATGGCACTTTATTGATTTTACCTGTACAGAATGTCACTGTGCCTTTACCTAAAGGTAAAATTGTCTCATGATGGATAAATAAGTATCTAATAATGGTGCTTCATTTCCTTTTTGTATGTACAGGTCTTTTGTGTGTAATATAGAGACTTGTGCATGTTCACGTATAGCTTCTGTTCTGGTTAGACAAGTATAGGTAAGCTTTCTACACATGGTTTACTCAGTCATGTCCTGCATGTTAATGTAGTGATGTTTGAGTGATGTTTATCTGTAAAGGCAATCCATTAGCCTTCCTACAGGTAAGCTGTAACTAAAATTAATTATTTTTTTTTTGTCTTCCTGTTCGTACATGCATTACTATAAACCATGCTCCAGTGATTCCACCTGTTGAAGCAGTCAGATTCACATGCCTACTGGTTCTTGTGGCTAGAATTGATTCTTTAGCATCCACTTTCTAAATATTAATAGCTATCTATCTGTACAGGTCATGTGCACCCCTTTACAGGTAGTCATCTTCGTGAGTAATTCTGCATGGATGCTCAATTGCTTATAAAACAGGACACACTACACTAGAAGTCTTATCTGTTTTGTCTTGCAGATTTAGACCTTTGGCAAGACCATTCTGATAACCACTCAACAGGTGTAGTTTCTCTGGTTGTCACCCTTTGACTACATGTCAGACTTGCATCTTATTGGCAGAAGCCTATCATAAATTGGGGTATGAACGCATCAGATTGTACACAAGGGCAGTGAGATGGATAGCAGCTTCAAGCATCTGTTACACTCTC
The DNA here is from genome assembly GCA_028554795.2 of Sinohyriopsis cumingii. Classification (NCBI taxonomy): domain Eukaryota; kingdom Metazoa; phylum Mollusca; class Bivalvia; order Unionida; family Unionidae; genus Sinohyriopsis; species Sinohyriopsis cumingii. The sequence continues at coordinate 78,749,439 of CM068826.1, read as the reverse complement.
TCATATCAGAATTATGGACTAGATATATGGATCAAACATTTTGTAACACATCCCTTCCCCAAGAACTGGACTATGTAATACCAGCCAAGATGGCCATGTTCCTTCAGGGTCATAAAACTGATTGCAGTTGATCATACATTGTCAGCCATCAAAAAACAAACTTGTCCAGTTCTATGCCTTGAATAGTGCTACCAAATTCTTCTTGGGTATGATGCCAATTTATGAGCCATTACACCAATGAAACCTCTTCATGGAACCAGCCATACATGGATTAGTGCTGCCAGATTCTTCCCAAGTATGATGCCCCATTTAGAGTTGTTATTCTGATGAAACTACTTCACAGAACCAGCCATACATGGATTAGTCTATTTGCATAGTGCTGAGCTGGGCACTGCCTGTGGATGACACCCAGTCTATATCAGATCTGCCAACTCTTACAATTGTGCCGTAAGTCTTACAAAATATACCCTTAAGATATGGCAAAAACTATGGAAAAATGATCGTTGCTGAAAAATACAAAATTGGTTCATCCATGTTTAGTTTGGATCAAGGTTTCATATTAGAATTAGTGAAATTGGTCAGGGAACCAGACTAACTTTACAGTAGCACCCCATATGCTTTAAACTGCACCTATTTGTTGATGTAAAGCGTCTGCATGATCAAACTGTTGATTATAGATTATTTTTTTAATGGCATCCAGCAAGCAGTGCATGTTTACGACAAAAGGGAAAAGTAAGTTTCTAGAAAAGTGTTAATCATCAACACAGAAGAATAAAAAGGAATATTCAGATTCTTGTGATTAAAAGCTGGAAGGGACACAGTTACCTTTATTGGACATCACATTCCAGTTTGAGTATATCTCGTGGCAGGAGACATGACTGCTGTCATCATGTGAAATGGTGTTTGTGTTTGCAGGATTTTTAAGGTAGCTTTAACAATTTTTCAGTCATATTGCTATGATGTCTGCAGTGTGGCAGTTTATAGTGATGTCTAGCACTGGGGCATCATGCCACAGACATGTAGCATGATGTCCCACCCTGTCACATCATCCTGACACCAAACCGACCAGTCCTATCATTAACCACTTAATGCTGAGCTCCTAGTGAGGCGGCACTGAATTCCATTTTTGTAAGTCTTTGGTATGACTCGGCCGGTGGTTCAAACCCACAACCTCCCGCTTCCAAAAATTATGTCAGATTGAGAGATAGTGACAAGCCATTGAGTTGCATAGGGTTTGGAACTAAAGTTTCTGCAGCTGTACTAGTGGTAAATAAAGTCTGCACATACTTTAAAAACTTTTCAGTTGAACATAATGTTTATATTCACTGCATGTTTTGAATACCGAACTTTTAATTACTTTTTCCATCATTACAATAGCAGTTATGATTTTTGTTTTACCATACTGAAAACTAGTGAATCTAAGGAAAAAAATCAGCTGACTTACTGAGACAGACTTGTCAGGGTTGGCAATTCTGCTATACAGGCACTCTCATCAATCAGTTTAACTATGCTGGCCTGCTAGGCACTTCCTGTGGAAAATGTACAGTTTATATAGACACCCTCATGCTCCAAGATACACTTGCAACCTTCATCATCTGTTCCCTCTTAATAATCTGGTTGATGGAAAAATCACAAGTTCTGTGATTCGCCTAGTTATATTTTGGATCAAGACATGAATTTACATGTTACTCCTCTCAGTCGCTATCTATTTTCAACCAGAACATCTTAAACCTCATACGATTTCAAGATTGGGTCAACTAGCTCTGGATTCTTATAAATTGTCCCCTGGAATCGAGATTTGAATTCATGGAATGGTAGGTTCTTTGCCTTATTGGAGCAATCCATTTGTGACAGTATTCATTTGGGGACTGATTTTTGGCTCATTTTGGCAGTGGACATCTTAGTCCTTAGTGGCTTTATTGGGCTCTCTTATCCATGATTACATGGTCCAGGTGGAGACTGAACCTTGACAATTTTACCATCTCTCTGTCAGCAACCATTCAAGGTTGAATCATGAAGGTATTTTGAACCTCTGCAAACACATCCTCCAGCAGTTATTATTCATATGGATGTGCACACAGAGACTGGAAGGGGGAAGCAAGCCTCCGACCGTTTTGGACTGACATAATTTATTTGTCCACATCATCGAAATGGACACCATTTTTTGGAAAGCCTGTTGTTGGTGGCTGGCAAACTAGGTTTGGAATAAGGTTCTCATTCTCCTTGATACCTTCACTGTGGTAACTGATCTTAAACAGCAAAGTAGGCCAAATGTACTTGGACCTTTGGATTATTTTTGGGATTTTCTAAACATGGTGCCGTCAGTGACAATCCTGATTTCATTTTGACAGGCTGGCATTTGTTTTAGTAGACTCATTTTTCTGCAAGCATGAACTTGTTTGAATGGAATGGCCTTCTTATCCCACTGTTTCATACAATACGTAATGCATGGGATTGACTTAAGATGGACCCTAATGACAAGGTGGATTGCCAACAGTTCAAAACTTTGTCACACTAATCATGAGCCCTAAGATCTGGCAAACTGCTGGTTCCTATACTTTTGACTGGCTGAAGGTATACATGTCTAAACACCTTGGATTCTGAATGTGATTCTAACAACAAAACTGCACTCAAGAGCTACATTAGTTCACTAATCATAAATTCCTGCCAACACTCTATTTTGGTAGTTGGCAGGCAAAAATAGCAATACATTGCTTGGTGGACCCATCTACTTACAGTTCCGACATGATGGATGAATATTGCTCATGAAGCCCCCACTTGCAAGGACATCAGTGGCTTACTCTTCATACATGACCTTCCACATTTGCATTAGCTATGGCAGGCATAATTGTGATTATATGCCTTGTCAGTGGATCCAAATTACATGTAGATCCAACAAGATGGGTAAGTTTCACTCACGATGGCATCTTTCATTGCCAAGAAAAGGCCAATGTGTCAAGGGAGATCACACTTAATTTTTCCTCTCAAACAGGAACTGGATGTATCAGTACAGACCCTTTCATCCTAGATTAAGCAGGTTATTCATTGTTGATATTGAGAAATAACCCAAGCTTAAATGAATTTATTATACATTTCAGTTCTCAAGGTTAGAGATGTTGCCACAAAGAAGCATTTGACCAGAGATCCTTCAACCCAAAGAGCTCAACTTGATCCAGTAGGACCTATAACTGGTGCAACATGTCACCTTTCCAGATTGTTGGAGAGCTTCATAAGACATGGCTTTACAACTTCTGATGGATCTGTGGGAGGGAAAAGTTTCCCTTTTTGAGACCACTCCCCAACAGATGGAGTCTTCTCCAGTTTGGTTACCCAGAAGCTGTCTTACATACCTTAGGGGACCCGAGATGGCATCCCCAGGGTAAAGGAATGTATCTCCCTCTGCCTCTTGCCTATTTTCCTAAGGTATTATGATTGGGTACCACATTCAAAGATTAAACTTTTTCTAGTAAAATGTATTTCTTTGCATATATTTACCCATTCATAATACATATATACCCTCCTTGCCTCCCTGCAGTTACATCCATTTAGAGAGCATACATTCTGCTTGAGTAGTATCTAAGACATTCATAAAATTAGCCACCAATCCCTTTACCAAGGGGAGATCACTTTTCCCATCTGCCACCTAGGTGGACAGATAACTTTTAGTTTTTTAGCTAAAAGATTTTAACCTAGGAGGGCTGGATTTGCAAGGTAGTAGTAGTTCTCCTAGGGTATTATGATTAGGTAAGTATTGAAAAAGAAACATATTTTACTTGAAGATTTTTTTAATCATCTTTATAAAAGACTTCTTATGATGTTTAGTTGGTCCTGAGTGAAAATGGTGGCACTCAGAGATCCAATATTGTCACTACAGTAGCCCTCTGGAAAATCTTATTATCACCACTTCCTGTTCATATTGACATTTTACTTCCACCAGAAGACTTCTTGTGATGTCTAGCTGGTCCTAAATGGAAAAGGTGCACATCTGATACCCAGCATGGCCACCATGGCATCCATCTTGAAAATCTTGTTTTTGTTATGCCTCCAATATGTTGAGTCATATCAACATGGAGCTTTTATCAGAAGAGTTCATTTAAAATTGTCCTAAACTGACATCCAATATGGCCACCATTGTGGTAAATCTTGAAAATCTTGTTATCACTACTCTTAAATGAAAGAAATTTTAACTCCAGGTTTTCATCACAACATTTGTTTTTTTTGGTGTGTCAAACTGGTCCTAAGTGAAAATGATGCAAATTTGACCCTCAGTTTAGCCATCTTGAAAATATTGTTAATTTTTCTCCTATCAAATGGATGATTGTGTCAAAATAAGATTCATCTTCAACAGATTTAGAATCAGACCACTCCAGTGGCCCAGTGGTTAGAGTGTCTGCCTCAGATGTGGGAGGTCACGGGTTTGAACCCCAGCCAAGTCATACAAAAGACATATAAAAAATGGTTCTAACAGCTGTCTTGCTTGGTGCTCAGCATAAAGGGATTAGTGTTAGGACTAATCTGCCTGTTGTCAGGATAATGTGACTGGGTGGGATATCATGCTATGTGTCTGTGGCATGATGCCCAAATGCTCTACATCACTATAAACTGCCATACTGCAGACACTGTAGCGATATGACTGAAATGTTTTTAAAGCTACTTTAAAAATCCAAACCACATGCACACTTTCAGAGTTCCCTCATCATATATTAAGACTGCATATTTTCTTCTGGTCTCCCTAACCAGCTGAGGCATCTTCATGAAACTTGGTATGTTCTTGTGTCACAACTTGGCTGTTGTAAAATAATATGCACTGTCATGTTACTGCATAAGAAGGTTGGCCTTTCTAAAGGAGGATCATAGAAATGTGAGAATAATAAAGTATGAAAGGCATCACTAATTTTAAATACTTAATATTTCATTTAAAAATCACAATATCAATCAGTAAGACAAAATTTATGTTATATAATTATGAATAATCATCAGTCATGGTGTCAATAAAATCAGGGTGTAACTATCATTATCCATCCATTCAGTTTTGCCACTGCTGTGATGATGTTTATTTTTAATCTTTCTGATTGCTAATTTTATGGCAGTGATCAAAGAAATTTTCCTCTCTTTGTTAGCCAAACTGCATTCACGTTTACTTTTAAACTGGGAATGTCTATTAATATTTTTTGCAGTTTTTAAAACAAATTATTCCTTCACTGGCCGTAATAGTTTTTAAACAAAATGCACAGGAAAGGAAGTGAACTTGTCACATGATTGACTGGTTTTAGTTTGGCACACTTTCAAGTAGATTTTGTAATCTGAGAAAGTATGATGGCTAACATACCATTTCTAGCACTACAGGTCATAGACCAGAAGACGTTGTCCATTAGGTTTTGTCTTGTCATCTGTTGTGTCCATCTGTTAATACAAGCTTGTTATCATTACTCCTCATGAAGTTTACACAAATATTCATCCCTAGGTCTAGTTGGACCTAAACCAAAATACTGCTGCCAAGGCATCTCAGATGTTTACTTGGTCCTTAATTGAAGGTGGTGCTGAACTGATGTCCAGTATGGCTGCCATGGCAGTCATCTTGAAATTCTTGTTATAGCCACTCTGGAAAGTCATTTTTGAATGGGGCTTTCACCAGAATGACTTCTTATGACATCTACTTGGTCTTAAATGAAAATGGTGCTGATCTGACATCAAATATGCCCATCTTGAACATCTTTCTACTCCATCAAAATTGATAGTGATATCAACATGAGATTTTCACAAAAAGACTTATTATGATGTGTGGTTGGACCTAAATGACAATGGTGCCAATCTGACATCAAGTATCTGCCATGGCAGTCATGGTGAAAACTTTGTTATTGCTACTACTTCAAAAAAGAAAGTTTTATCAACATGGGTTTTTCACCACAAAACTAATTATGATAACTAGTTGGACCTGAATGTCTCCAGTCTGGTTTCAATGGTAGTCATCTTTAAAATCTTCTTATAGCTCTTAAATGAAAGCCGTGTTGTGTCTAGTTGACCTCAAACAAAAACGAAGCAGAGCTGACATCCAGTATGGCCACCATAGTGGCCATCTTGCAATCTTGCAATAGCTACTCCTCTAGAATTGCTAGTGATATCAAAATAGGATTTTCACCAAAAGAATTCTTATAATATAGTTTGATCCTAACTGAAAATGGGGCCCCACAGACATCTAATATGGCCACCACAATGAACATATTGAAAATCATGTCACTAATTATTGGAATGGTTTTTTAACAAAGTCTTTTAATAGTGTCTAATTTGTCCTCAGTAATAATGGTACTGATCTCACATACAATACGGCTGGCATAGCAGCTAACGTAAAGTCCTCATGGCTGAAGAATATCAGAGATGGTTTCAGCATGCATTAGTTAAGAAAAAATGGCCTTTCAGGAATTTCTGAACATTATTTTTGGATAGTAGAGCATCAATCACTTTGAGAGACTCTTGTTCCTTTGTGGCAGATGTCATGCTGACCTGAGCTGAACAGTACTGTGCTTTTGTTATTTTGATAATTGTAGGTGGTAATAATAGCCAGTAGTTATCAAAGTGATGAAATCAAACATCTAAGGAACATACAGTGGTAAGGATAATATACTTCTTTCTTCCATTTAAGTTAGGTACTTTCTCTGCAGGATCTATAAACCTGACAATTTTTCCACGTGATAGAAGTAGATCTGACAGTTTTTCCTGTTTCTGATTGTTGGTTGAAGAGATGTACTTCTGAACACAAACTCATCTGTGCCAAGAGGACTCTATTTTGCGTCTGTTCATTTTTTAATTTTTATTTTTAGATTTGCTTTTAAATTTCTTTAATATTCCAGAATAGCATACCTTTTTTTCTCTCATAAACTTCCTCTACATCTTTCAGAAGCATCTACGGAAGTTGGACAAAAGGACATGGAAGATTTTAAAGCATGTACCACAGAAATCAGTCATAACTGTTGTGCTGTCTGGCAGGGAAGTACCTGGCCAGGTTGAGGGAGCCATGGTCTTTGCCAAAGTCATATGATTTAGAACATATATGATTTAAAAATTGATAGAGGTCATTGAAGACCCAATGCTAATTTGACACACATTTCTAAATGGTCATATTGACTTCATGTTTTCAATGAAACACTTCTGATGATGCCATTGGTCTTAAGTGAACATGGTGCCAATATGATATCCTGAATGGCCACCAGGATGGCCATCCTGAAAATCTTATTATTGCTACTTGTTATGAAAGAATGGTTATATCCACATGGTGTTTTCGTCTTAGGACTTTTTTTAACATTTAGAAGGCTCTGAAACAACATGGTACCAGTCTAATGTTTTTCCTGTTTGCCTTAAAACTTTATATTTACTTCTCCAGAACTGATGGTCATATTGATGAGCTGTTTTCATTGAAAGAATTTTTATGGTTTATTGATGGTCTAGATGAAAATGGTGCCAGTCTGGAATCAGATATGGATGCCATAGTGGCCATTTTAAAAATCTTATTCTCCTGAATGGGTGGTCTTATTGACATCACATTTCTTAAGATGTGGATTGTCCTAAATGAAAATGGCACCAATCTTTCATTTAGCTCGGCCAGCATGGTGGCCATCTTTGAAATTGTATCACTGTTTCTTCTGCATGGATGGTCAGATATATATGATGTTTTTCCTGAGGGACTAGTAGTTAGATTTGGATGGGCAGAAGGTGAAAATGACATTGATCCAGTGTCCTAGATTGAAACTAATCTTGAAAATAATATTATTGCTACTTTTTATAAGTGGATGGTGGTATCAACATAGAGTTTATGCCAAAAGACTTTTTATAGTATATAGGTACTGAATACAAATGGTGTGGACGTTACCTTCTAATATGGTTGCCACAGCAGTTATAATGAAACTCTTGTTATGGTTACTCTTCTGGAAAGGATGGCTGTATCAGCATGGTGTTTTCACTCCATCACTTCTTGCAGTTTAGCTAGTCTTTTGTTAAAATGATGCTGATCTGAACTCTAAAATGGCTACCTTGGTGGCCTCTTAACTATTTTATTAAGGCTTGTTCTACTAAAAGAATGGTTGTATCAATATGGACTTCTCACACAAAAAAAAATCACATATATGTAGTAAACTGTTCTTGCCATTTAAAAAATCTTGTTATCTCTACTTCATATAAAGAGAGATAGCTGTCAGTTTGGTAGAGCATCCAGCTTGTAAGCTAAGGATCATGACCACAGACCAACCTTGGTCAGCTGCCTTGGTGTGTCCTTGGGACAGTTGCCTTGGTGTGTCCTTGGGACAGCTGCCTTGGTGTGTCCTTGGGAAAGCTCTAGTTTTCTCAACATGATATAACCTTGAAGTCATAGATCACTGCTTGCATTTTTATTGAGCTTCAACACACAGTGATTCATACACATGCAAATACATTTTAACCAGACTTAGGTGTTTCATTATTTTTGTGATGGCTTATGATCATGGTATCAAGTATGAATACAAAATTAAGGATATAGCAAGAATACCTTGAATGATACCAGTTGAATAATTTATGTAGTGTTCTAGAAGCAGTGCTATATGGTAATATAGACTTTCCCTATGCTGAATCAGCATCTTTGTAGAAACAGGTCTTTTCCTCTCTCTTTACAAGACCCAAAGATTACAATGACAGTGAGGATGGGATCCAAACCCATGCAGGGAAACCCGAATGGATTAACATTTCAAAAACCAAACATTATAACTCCCAGGCAAAATAATATGTTATCAAATCAAACCTTAAATGCATTTGTTGACAGTATCTAAGTCATTGTCAATGATAACATGTTCAAGGTTAAAGATCGTAACCTCGTTTTTTTTGTACTGCACTTATCTTGCAAAAATGTTACCTCAACATACGAGAAAATAATTATGTTACCAAATTTGCTATGTTGGAGTTTGTCATCAATATTTGAGATTGTTTCAACAGAAAAAGGTAAAAGGAGGGAGGAAACAGACTTCTCACAAATTCCTGCATATTCTTCGAGACAGTTGTGTCAGTCCTGAGAGTGCTTCTTGTTCCATATTCTGGTATAGAAGTCACTAATGTAGCTATGTTTGATGTCAAAATGGAAAAAGTGGCAGAAGAGATGTTTGAATAAAGACCTCATGAATATCAGTGATTACAGTATTGTGAAGAACTTCACAGCAACAGATATATTGGACATGGATGACACAGTCTTGCTTCTAAATCCATTAGTAATCATGAAAAGTTGACACAGAGACACTGAACATTCTAAAGTATGTCTTGTTGAAATATGTATTATTATTATACTTATAATCAGGGAACATGATCCCAGGTTCATGGAGTCATTGCCAGTTTTGATAATTAAGAAATTTTCTCATAACATGCACTGTTCATTATTTTCAAATTGAAGATTTTGAAAAAAGACTCCTGATATATTTTTATTTTTTATTATACAATCATTTCTGGAAATTGTATATTTGTCAAAACTTAAGAAGACAACATTTTACGTATGTACTTGCTTAAAAGACTAGTCCAACTGCAAACTGCTCTGGACCAGATCTGCTGTTGCATTATTCACCAGAGGGATAATCAATGGAACAAGCAACATAGATCCTGATCTGCAGGCACATTATGCTATGTTAGATCAGGATCCTTGTTGCTTGCAGTTTGACTTGATTTACAAGCATTTATAGGTAGTACAAATCATTTATTTATCAATAAGAGCAAGATTCTAATAGAATATGCATTTTCTTAATGGGAAATTGCTACAATTGGATTCCATAAAGAAGCTAAAGGTATGGAGTTCTTGAAATTCATTGACTGAATTATTATGATCTAGACTTATAATGAAAGAAAATTTAAATCTTTTGTTTCTGTATTTTTACCTGTGTCTTTTTGGTAATTGCCAGGCCTTTGAAATTGATGCTTAGGTTCATATTAGTAATTACCAGGCCTTTAAAATGAATGCTTAGGTTCATGTTAGTAATTGTCAGACCTTTAAAATGAATGCTCAGTTCATTAAAGGTGATTTTAATGACATGATCTGATTAATCCACTTAAGGGTGATTTTGAATGACATGATCCAATTAAATCCAGTTAAGGGTGATTTTAATGACATGATCTGATTAATCCACTTAAGGGTGATTTTGAATGACATGATCAAAAAGAAAGCTGACATTATAAAGTAGTGGTAAAACCTGACTTACAGAGTCCTACAAAACAACAGTGTGCCTAATGCTAATCGCTTGATATTAAAATTTCCTTGAAATGGAAAGTTGCAGTATATCAAAAGAAATATTATTTATAATGACAAATATATATATATATATATATATATATATATATATATATATATATATATATATATATATATATATATATATATATATTATCCTAGTGATTTAAAACTAGATCTTGCTTATCTTAGGAATTGTTAACATAACTTTTTAGTACAATGTGTACCTACACAATTGAAGAGGTTTAGTTTGGGTTCTAACGTATTAACTTTCATCTTACTTCAGATGTGCACCTCTCAAATGACTGCTAGATTTGCTTAGTCATTGTCATTTCTTGGACATCAGTGGTAAATTTTCATAGCCAATAATTGTTTTACTTTTTTTTTTAATTTTAAAATTAATTTATTGCACTATCACAAGCTGCTATTGTCAACTCTGACAAAATTAAATTTCCTTTTTAAAAACCACTGAAGCTGGTGTACTTTGGACAATTCATACTTATTTTCTAAAAAAAATAATTTTGAAAAGTTCCCACATGAGATGGACCATATTCTGGAAATACCACGTGTAAACAACTTTCAGTCACAGTACATGAAAGCAGCATAGAAGTATGCCAGCAGTCTTCATTGTGGATGATGTCTGTGCAAAAAACTTTACCACATACTGATTCCTTTCTTATAAGTACACAGTAACTGTAGAGTGGAACTCTCTGTGTGTATATGTGTGCCCAGAAAATAAGGAATTTAGCAAACAAATGGGTTCGGGGGGGGGGGGGCGGGGAATTTTGGAAACCTTTATTATTATTATTATTATTATTATTGTTCATGTTGTCATTAATGCTATTACTGACAGAAAAATAGTTGATTCTACAGATGCAGATATTTGTATTTCATCATTTTCCCTTAGGTATCGATTAATTTGAAAATTTAGACTGTTTTCAGTCAATTGGAGATTTTATCAGTGATCCTTTTCTTTATATCATTAACAATGATGTAAGATGTATCTCATTCTGGTGTATTGTATAAAATGTAAGATGTATCTCATTCTGGTGTATTGTATAAAATTAAAGTCCTTTTTCAATTTTGTAAGGAATTTTCATATGAAACATTTGAAGCATCTGTGAGTTGGATTTATATGCTATTTTTCTTTAATCTTTAATATTCGTATTATCAGATGCAGCATATTCTGTAGTAATTGTGTCATGTTAATACATTAACTCCTGGCGATGAGTTTATGTGAAAGGAGGTAGTAGCCTACTGCTGAGCTTTGTAGCGTCAAGGTCATGTATAATACACTAACGTGGGTGTTATTGTAGAAAGGTAGACAGATGTAGCTCTACAATGATGCCAAATAATCTGGAAGTTCTAGTTGCACTACAAAATACAGAGGGAAAAACCTCATTTTTTGCACCTGATTTTTTTCCACCCAAAATTCGCCTGTAGTTGGAATTAATTTTGTGTTCGTATTTTAGACTTTTTGGTCTCAGATCTAAGGCAGACAAGTATGAACTGCAAACAGATAGATGAAGCTTTGCAAAAAGTAGGATAAGATGGGCATTTGGAATAAAGAATGGTCTTGATACAAAAATAATGGGTCCATTAAGCAAAAAAAATGAAAAAGAACTCCCAACTTTCACCCTTTTGCTCATGCATGAGCCAATTAGCTAATGAAAAACACAACTAGGCATTAGGTTATTGGAAAATCACCTGGAAGCTGATGTATTAGGAAGTATTCAGAAATAGCTTTCAAAAATGTGTTTCCTACTCAAATTTCAGGCGAAAACGACAAAACCTCAAGGGGTTAATGTGTTAAACTTCAATATACAATATTCTGGTTCTTTGGGAGAAAATAATAATTTCAACTCATGCTTAATTGCTTGTTTGCCAGCTGATTTACATTTTGTATTTAGTTAGCATTTCATAGTAGTCATTCAATTCAGTTTAGTTTGATTTCAAGATGGGCTTCAGTTTTTCTTTAAAAATCTGTCATTAAAACTATGGAGAAGAAAACAGCAGATAAGTAGTCAGCAATACCCAATTTTGATGACATTATAAAAAAAATTATAGAATGAAAAATGAACGTGAACATTAATGTTTTACGGTTTGCATACTGAACTATAAGTTATGCTGTGTAATGAAATTCGTAACCAACTTATCCAATATTCTGATAGTTTTATGTAATATTTAAAGAGCACATAGTTTGTATATTATGCATATCAGAGATATGTTTGGATGGGTTTGTATGTTTTGTGTAATCCATCTCCAAATGTTGAAGTTTGTGTAATGAGAGGTGCAGATTGATCACCTTTCCATGTTGACAACATTACTTAAGCCAATTTATTAGGATTTAATTGGTGTAAATAATACCAGTTTAATGATAATACATTTTTGCAATCTCTGTAAATCCAACATATTCATAGAAATGCATCATATTTTCTCATTATAATCTGCATTACCTTGCATCCTAATCTCTAGGCTTATGATGAACAATATTATAGCAAATTTAAATTTACTAAAATTGGATGCATACTCAGAATTTTGAGAGATGCTAATTACTTATTTTTGATGTAGTAGTGTAATAAAATATAGGCATTCTTTTTAACTGCATTAAAAAAAAGAAAACAAAAAATTCTAACTAAATCTGTATGGTAAAAGAAAAAAGCAAATTATTTTAAAGATTTGTTGTCTAAACTTTTCTTTTTCTGTCAACAAATTCTAGAGATATTGGTGGTTATTTGTTTGATTATGAAGATTAAGTGGTGCAAAAAAAAAAAATAAAGAAGAAAATTCTTACATTTAATAATCAACTAATTCGTAAGTAGCAGACGTAATATTATTTATTTCATTTCATTCTCACAGTGGTCACAGTGCACTAAAGGCAAGTAATTCAGTTGAGGTAGCTGCTAATTACTATTGTTCGCTTACTGTGAGCCCTTCAAGACTCTTTTTAGGAGCATATGCATAATAAAATGTAGACAGCTTTTTGCAAAGCTTCCTGGACAGTTATAAACTAACCATGAGAATATTATTTTAATATGCCTTTTTCAAATGAAAAATATCTCAAAATGTCATAACTATGGGAATTTTATACAGACATTTCCTATTTGTGATAACATTGATTTATACTTAATATCACATCAAAATGTCATAAAATATATCAGTCTTGTATCAGTCATCACAATTAAAGTTAGTCCTACATGTTAACTTACATAAAAAGCTGCTTATATAAGAAATAAAATCATCCACTCAGGTTAATTTCAGATGAAATTTATGAAAATCGATGAATGATTTACATCTCTTCTTAGGGTTCCCAAAACATCTGTGAAATTAATGACTGATTTTTTATGATAAATATGATACGAACAGAGCATTCAAGTAGAATCCTCTCTGTATGGGTAAAAGAAGATACAAAAGTTTATTTTTTGCATTATTCTGTATGTAATATAAGACTAAATTTCACATTACTGATTTTTTTGTATAATAAGTATGATACAACTTTAGCCATGTTTATGTTGTTGTAGGGTTTAACGCCATTTTTCAGCACACGATAGGCTATACATGGCAGCCAGTATTAATTGTGGAGGAAGAACCCGGGAAAACCCCATAAAGAACCACTGACCCATGAGAAGCTACTGGCAAGCTTTCTCACATACCCACATTAGCCAAATCTGAAACTCAAACCCACGCAGACAGAGGTGAGATGGCAGTGATCCTTAACGGAGAGCGCTTTAGACCACTCAGCCACTTGGAGCCCCTAGCCATGTTTAAACATGACCTTAAATTTATAAGAATTAATTGGCTCCTCTTTTATTTTATGGCGTAATATTACATTATTTTAACTTTTTATATAAACTTGCATCCAGAAATTCCACAATGTGTTCTACTCTAAGTACTGACTTAAAGGTCTTGACTGTATATGTGATAATTAATTGATAAAAATCATTTAAGGAAAATGCGATTTTCAGGCTTTTTCATAATGACATTAAATTAATGACATTAAAGACTTGAAATCTAAGCTTTATATTATTTAAAAATATATTTTTGTCAACAACTTTCTGACATGTTTTCAAGAGACCCACGAGAAGCTACTGGCAAGCTTTCTCACATACCCACATTTCTGACATGTTTTCAAGATGCTGGTTATTGAGCCAATTCATATTGAAACAAGAGGCCAAGTGACCTTGAACTTGCTCATGAGACAGGCATAGCATAACATTGGACAATATTACTGAACAGACTTGTGTACTATTGTAAGAATACAATGCAAAAACAATCTTGACTCATTTTATTTTAGTCTGGGACACAGTATTTCATAAGATAAGGGGACAATTAATGTCTCTTGTGCACAGTCAATATCATCCAAGGTCTAGATGACATAAATATATTTTAAATTTTTTATCTAAAGCAAATGGATAATAAATATAAACTCAACCAGTCAGATGATGATAGTATAATTTAAGCAAAATTAAATGTGGCAACAAACTCAGCCAATCTGATACAAGTTTAACCTCATAAATGTATATGAGTCAATTTGGTCACTTTGTCTCAGAATTTTTTCATCTTTTTAATTAATTTGTTTTTTGGTCTGGTGCTGAATCCATACCATATTTGCTGGTCTATAAGTTGATGCAGAGTATAAATCGAATCAGCAAATTGGACAAATTTTCAATTCTTCATTTTTATGTAAGACAAGGCCAGATCAACACCTCAGATTGTGTTTTTCACTTCGTTCCACACAGCATAGTGAATATTTATCCTACCTGTACATCGGTTACCTTTCTAGTCAGGTTCATTAAATGTAACTAAAAGTACCTAATTTATTTCACAAGAAGTATTTTAAACATATTATGTACTTTTAGCTATATATAATGACGCTGACCTGAATATTTATTGAGTTACAGATAGGGTAAACTTGCAATTCTGTGTGGAATTAAATTACAATAACTTCCAGTACAAAAAATATGCTTTTTCAGTATGCCAGCAATAGGGAAATTGCATCATCATTACTAAAATGCATTTTCCAGGGGTTGGGGGTGGGTACAGAGAGAAGGATGCATATGTATTCCATAGCATTTTTCTTTTTGCACCTTGTGATCAAAATCAAATATGGTCCAATATATGAGAGAGACAGTAAGAGTTCAGCTCTTTGTGGATTTTGTGGTTCTTTTTTTTTATTACTTATTGCCCCTGTGTTGCTGAAGCTTTTGTCAAAGAGAGAAAACATTAATAAATGAAAGAGTAAATGTAAACTATGAAAATACACACCATACTCCTTTAGGGTTTAAATATTCACAATGGTTATATCCATATTGTCTCCATCTGGTTAAATCCCAAGAATGACCATTTTGCATACTAATTTTGCAAGTATAACAACCTGTCCATTCCCAACAATTAAAATTTTGTTTAAGTGCATGTTCTCTTCCTGTACTTAGGCGGCAACTGTTTTTGATCTTTGCTTACGCTAGATGTATATTAAATTGCTGTCGGTTCCATCTGCAAGTTCAAAAATGTCACTGACTGAGAAATTTACAGTAGTAACCACCTGGCATTTCCTTTAACTATATGGTACAGTATTCATAATACACATGGGTGGCCTCATTTCCCTATTAGTAGCCTTGCTAATCTGATCTGGTTTGCAGAATCTTGACCTCAAACAGGTATTATCTTGGAAAGACTGAATACAGCTGTAGCATGTTTAATTAGCATGTAAATACCACTACAAAGCCATGTGATTTTTTTAAATAATGGAATTGGAAACAAACATTGTTTGTTTTCAAAGAGTAACAAAATTAATTTTTGATTGCTTCATAAAAACAAATTCAGCAATGTGATGACCTCTTTCAGCAGAACACCTGACCTAATCACATGAATGAATATTCACCCAAAACAGGTGTCACTGTACTAGTGGTGTTCATAGTGGTGATCATGGTGGAAGTAGTTGTAGTGTAAGTACAAGTCTCATGCAAATGCGTAGACTGACCAATATGATGTTTGACAAAGGTGGTCCTGCAAAATGCATTGTGTTGACTGCAGTGACAAAAAACCAAGAGAGCATTGGAGATAAACTTGTCATACATGTGAAAGATTCATTTAGAACATTACCAGCAGAATGAATGGAGTAATCAATAAAACAAACAACATAGACCCTGATCTGCAGGAGTATTATACTACTTCAGATCAGGTTCTTTGTTGTTTGGCTCGACTTATAAGCGAGTATAGACAGTACTTGTATCAGCTACTTTGAACACTGGACCAGACCTGGAAGAAGACCAACATGCTAACATTTGGAGATGGGCAGTGAGCAAGGCAACCTGTGAATCCTCTCTCTGCATTGCTGTTAGAGCTCAAAATCCTGAAAGATCTGTAAATTTCTACTTTGGCTATACTAACACACAGACTGAGTAAATTTTCAGTGACACAGTGAAAATCTATTGGAATCAGATGTATTTGGATGTATTCAAAAGTAACCATCAAAATACATTTCCTACTCCATTTTGAGGCAAAAATGAAAAACATCTCCAGGGGTAATGAATTACCGGTAACATCAAAACAGTTTTTTTTATTGTTCAATTAGCAGAATGTTCATTTTGCAAAATATTGATGCCATGATTTTATTGCAAATCTTTGAGAAAATCTCAATGCCAAGTCAGGAATTATAAGTTAACAATAAATTCTGGAACTTGTTTCTCGATAATAAACCATATATGTGAAATAAAGCATTTTGATTTCCAGGTACTCATTTGCATGGTTACCTTGCTATCTTTGATCACAATTCTAAAGGAGTTGACTAATTTAAGGTAGTTTGATTATATTACTTTACATAATAATAAAACACTCAAATTGTAATAAGTCATATATTATGTTACATTTTCTTGGCAAAAACTATATAAATAACTATTCCAAAAAATTCTGATTACTGAAACTATCACTAATAATGCCTAATAAATAAAAAAAATGCTGATAAAATAAGTTTTATCAAGTGAAATTCGTAATTTAATTATATCTTTGAAATCCCATTCAGTGTAATCATCACGAATGCAATCGGCTCTCAGAACATAAAAATGTCATTCTCTTACATTATGTGTTTAGGGTCGAATAAACAGTAACACAAGAAAAAGTGAAAAGAACAAGCTTTAAAAAATTTAACAAATTTTTTTCCCCCAGGAAAATACTGTAAAAATGAAACAAGGTAAGAATGTATGGTTTTAAGTATCAAATCCAAAAATAATCCACGAATAAAATTGTGGAAGTCCTAATATTGAAATGTTCTAATGAATTCAGGTTCAAGTCCCGACAAAGAATCCAAGATGGAAGGCGATGACGTATACTGTATCCTTTGTGGTGTTGGAATGTCTACAGTTCTGTGTTATTCATAAACAATAATCTGGTGTTGGAAATCCAAATACAATTTTTAAGATACATCTTTATTCAAGAATTCTGTATGGGCACTCAAAATATTTCCAGAGAAATGAATCTTTTAGAATCCAAATAATCTGAAGAAAAATTATCATATAACTTGAAAACTGGCAACAACAGAAGGAAACAACAGCAAGCCCAGATTGAGATTATTTCTCTAAAATGGTTTGAAACTTGAATTTGATGCAAAATAGATGCCTGGATAAGGGTCACATGACCATGTTTACATAAAAGAAAATCATGTAGCCCCTGAATGTCCTTGAACCAATCATTTTACTCCAAGAATAAAAGTTGTTTACTTCACTACAAACTATTTACAAGTCAAGGGTCATGTATCCAACACAACATCAATCTCTACCTTATTATTGACACAGTAAAAATAAATTTATAAAAATTGTTGACATGACTTACTAAATTCGAATTAAGGTCGGGAACCAGGTCAACCTTATGTGTTTGCAGAAATCAACAGTCAAGGTCAAACTATTTTCTGGAAAAATAGTAAACAGAACTACATTATTTTGCCACATAATGAAATTAAAAAATAGAAAGACTTTAAAACTTACAACTGAATCAGATATAAATTAAATCAAATATACATAACAATTCTACCATCACAGTGTCTGCAAGTGTTTCTGTCAGAATTAAGTGCATTTCATGTTTTGATCTATGGCAGAAGTATTTGTTGTATTGTTTCACTCTTTTAAAAGCAGACCTGCTTTGTATTATTGCATTATGTCTTTCATATCCAATAAAAGTACAGGTGTGGAATAAAAGTTAAAAGGCATGCAAATCCTACCTGTGCATAATCTAGTGGTCACATTCATGTGTCACGTCAACTTTTTTTACATACAGATGTTGATTCGAATTTCAAGGTAGTATTTAATGATAAAACAAGTAACATGTCAGGATTGCATTTAGAAAATTTGAGTGCAGTTTTTTTAAATGTTCAATTAAACAACACACGATGTACAGGTTCAATAAACACTTTATTGTACATACAAAATAATCTTTGGCATAACAGGGGCAAATCCTGTCACAGCACACTGCACCAGCCTAGCTCTGAATTTGTTCCATAGGAATACCTCAGGAAGAGAGCTTGGGGGAGTTTGTAGGGATATGAAGAGTGTTAGACACATGTACGTGGAGCCACCAGGGGCTGGTACGAGGTATATAGGGACACGGATAACAGAAGCTCGACAAGTCTGATCCTGAGGGTGCTATGATAACAATAATCAGCCAATACTCCATACATGCATTGTAGGAAGCGGGTATGAAGTATATATGAGCATTATAATTGAGTATATTTAAGTACTGACACAAATTTTAGTTCAAAAGCAAAGTTGTGAATGCATGAAACTTGGCAATGGCCCTTGTTCCATGGGAATACTTCAGGAAGAGATACTATGAGTTTGTAGGGTTGTGAAGAGTGACCAACACCTGTATGTGCAGCCGCAAGGGGCCAATACAAAATTAGGTATATGGGAACAGTGATAACCGAAACTCAATAAGCCTGATCCTGAAGATTGCCAAAACAAACATCAACCGATACTCCCTACAGGTACCATAGGAAGCGTGTATGAAGTATATGTGATCTAATAGTTTAGTACATTCAAGTACTGACACAACTTGAGGCTCAAAAGCAAAGTTGTGAATGTACAAACTTGGCAATGCCCCCCCCCCCCAGAGAACTGGAACAAATAAATTACATGGTGAAATGAGGGGAGGCAGGTGGTTCTTTCTGCAGATAATTTTGAGTTAAATGCAGCATTGACACTAAAAAGCACACATCTCTTCAGGCATCCCATTTGCTATATGACTGCCTCAAACAACTGACAGTGCTCGATCACATGCACCAACTCCGTTATCTGATTTGTTCAAAATGACAACATATCTAAAATTAATACCTTCTTAATATATACTGCCTGCAATGACATGCCTAGGTGACCATCAAACATCTGGTGTACTCAACTGCGTCTGAAACCCTTGGCATCACTTTGTGAAAGCACCAATACTGATTCGACGAAAACTGTGAAGAAATACAGTCCCTGCTAGAAGAGAAGCATCATCTCCATCGTGAATACAGTATTGACCCCAAGTCTGCTGCAAAGAAAGATGTTTTCAGCACAGTCCACCAAGCTGTGCAGAAGAAACTGCACGAGATGCAAGACACATGGCTGAGCCAAAAGGCTGACGATATTGAGTCCTTTGCTGACAGACACTACATGAAGAATTTCTATAGTGCTTTTCGTGATGTTTATGGCCCAGTAACATCAGGCACGGCCCCGCTCTTGAGCTCTGATGGCAGCACTCTCATAACCGAGAAGGAGAAGATACTGGGCGGAACACTTTGACGGTGTCCTCAACAGACCCTCTTCCATCAGTGATGAAGCAATCAACCATCTACCCCATGTGGAGATCAACGAGATATTGGCTGACCCAACAACAGTGCTGGAAACTCAAAATGCCATTGAGCTCCTGTCTAGTGGGAAAGCTCCAGAAGCAGACTCCATACCAGCTGATATCTACAAGTCTGATAGTCCTAAGATAGTGGAAAGTCTGTGGGATGTGAAAGCAGAAACGCATACCCCAGGAATTCTAAGATGTATCCATCATCCACATTTGCAAAAGCAATGGCAATCACCAATCCTGTGACAACCTTAGAGGAATCTCTCTACTCTGCATCGCAGATAAGGTCCTCACCAGGCTACTGCTGAACACTCAGAGCACCTTGATTAAGGCCTACTACCAGAAAGTGTGGCTTCAGAAAGGAGAGAGGCATCACTGACATGATCTATGCTGCCAGGCAGGTGCAAGAAAATTGTATTCAACAAAATGTCCAGCTCTACACCACCTTTGTGGACCTGACTAAGGCATTTGACACTGTCAGCCAGGAAGGCCTTTGGAAGATAATGGCCAACTTTGGATGTCCAGAAGTCTTCTTTGAAATGGGGAGGCATTTTAATGAATGCATGCTTTCCAGAGTCCAGAACAGGGTAGCTATTCCAAACCCTTGCAGTTACGAATGGTGTGAAACAAGGATTCATCTTAGCCCCCACTCTCTTCAGCTTCATGTTCTCAGCATTGTTGATGGATGCTTTCAAGGACAATGATGTGAGAGTAGGTCTCTGATACCATCTGGATTGGAAGTTGTTCAACCTGAGTAGGCTTCAAGCCAAACCCAAATTCCAAGTTGAGAACGTTCATGACCTTCTGTTTGCAGATGACTGTGCCCTCAACTACAGCACAGAGGCAGGCATGCAACAGAACATGGACCTTTTTTCCACAGTGACTGCACCAACTTCGGACTCGCCATCTCTACCAGCAAGACCGAGGTTCTGCACCAGCCAGCTCGTGGAGAAAATTACCTGGAAACCATCCATCACTGATAATCGAAACTCAACAAGTCCAATCCTTAGGATGCTATGATAACAAACATCAGCTGATACTCCATGCATGCACCGTAGGAAACTAGTATAAAGTATATATGGGCATAATAGTTGAGTACAAATTGGGGTTCCAACGCAAAGTTGTGAATGCATGAAACTTGGCAATGGCCCAAACGAAGTGAAGTAAGCTCTGTAACTAGCGAAGGGCCCAGATTTAAAGGAAATGTAAGGATATATTCAGATAAGAATGAATGAAAATGCAGAAGAAAAAAAACAAGACATGGAAAACGCATGAAATAGGTTTGGAACCACATGATAAGACATGTGCATAAACAGAGAAATGTTGGATATATATATATATAAGCCAGTTAGAAATTCACAAGTCCACTAACAGATGGCAAATAATAATATTTTAAAAAACACAATTGTATAATGGTCTCACTAAGTAAAGAAATGAATATTGCATTGATTGGCACAAGCATGAACCAATTAGTGAGACATGCGCTGTGACATATGTCTCAGTGCAAAGTTAATTCTGTCCGGGTGTACCTGAATATATCTACAATATATATTAGAGGACCATCGATCTAAAGTTTGGATAGGATGGTTTGGAATTCCAGCCTTTTAGCACTGGTAGCCACCCCCATACAAGAGGAGTGTCCATTATGACGATGTGAATTATAACCTAACCTGGACAAAATGGCCTTAATGGTAGTGATAAAAAAAAGTTATACTTAAAGAACGACCATTGTCCATGAGAAACAGTGAATTACAAGGGCGAGCTCCAGCTAATATGAAAATACGATGGAATTTCTTCATCACACGGTAAGGGCATACAAGGACATCATAGCCCATAGCATAAATATTGATATCCACCCCATTGGCGTAAAACATCATTCTTAGATGCTTTAAGATGCAGAATGAACAGGTGCTTATCCGTATAAAATATTTTGTCTGACATACATAGATTGTGTGTTGCAGAAAATGGAATCCATGAATAGCGAATTCTCCGCACCACAAAAAAGCATAAAAAGCTAGTGTACCAGCAGTTTGTAGTAAGAGTTTAGTGTACTCACCGAGTCCATAGTATCCCAAGCTCTGCCATATGTCATATAAATATCTGTAATAGGAAGTCATTTCTGTCTGTAGTCACTTTGCATCTGACACCTTTCAATACATTCTGAGTCTAAGTAAAGAACTCGTATTAGCTAATGGAGTGGGGACACTAAGATGCAAGTATGATTGAAGAATACCTGCTAGATAAAGTTGTATAGTTCGATATGTCGGGTGCAGCATCTGCGTACAACACGCAACAAAGTAAATCAAGGTGTCCTCATTCACAATGGGGGGCAAACTAGATCCTGGGCTCCACAATGCTACCATTACCAAGACAGACCTGAAGGTTTGGAAGCCTGTTGAATAAGCACATCTGGTGCCCGTAGCCAAAGACTCTTAGATCTGCCTTTTTTTATTATTGCAAATGGAGTCTCTTTTTCACAGTTGAAGAGTAAATGTTTTTGGTTGCCATTCCTGACCCCCACAACTCTGCTGCCACCACTCATGGCATATAATTCACAGAAAGCTATAGACAGTTTATTAGCCCCCAAAGGACGTAGCTCCGCTGGCCATGAATTTGCAAACCAGCGACCCCTAAAATAACCCCCAAAACCAACAGACCCTGAAGCATCAGTGTAAAGTTCCATATCTTATCTGTAGAATCAGTCATATCATCATCATAAAATAGAGAAATCCCATTCCACAAATTGAGGAAACCACTCCACATTTGTAAATCTTTCCTGCATTCATTGGAAATAAGTAGGTGATGATGTTGCTCCATAACAGATGTTAATACTTGCAATAAATAGGAGACAAAAGTTTTTGATTATTATGCGGGCTGATAGATCAACAACCAGTCTCTTTATTTCTGGAGTATTTCCCCTGAACGATTCCTATAGGATTTGCCTGGTAAATGGGGTAAGGGTGAGAATCAAAAGGTCCTATCAGAAATCCCATCTGTTTCTCCTGCTCTAAAGTATCTTGCACTGTGTGTGGCTGGGATCTAGCAGACAATAAGTTGTTAAATTCACAGGTTGCTGAAGGTTCTCTTCGAATGCCATTATGAGAACCTTAACGCAAACTATTTATTAAATCTGTTACAAAATCTCTCAGGATGAGCGCGGAGCCCAAGAAGAAGCAAGCCAACATTTATAGGGGTAGTGGCAGTTGTAGGCATGGAAGGAGCAAAATTTCCTTTTATCTTGTCTTGTGCCACACCAGAACCAGAATACAGTTAGTCCTTATTATTTTATTTAGCATGTCTTTAGAGTTTTAATGTGTTTCTCATTCTAGGCTCTCTAATCACACTTGGCCTGAGGGTGTCATTCTTGCACAGTTTATATATATGTAATAAATTGCACTTGGGCGTACTGCTACAATTGGTCTCATTGAAATTGTTGCATATGTATTTCCCATTAAATAGAATTACTGGAGCCCACGCCAATCCATTGAAGTATGACTGGCTGAGTTGGAATTCAAATATTTGGTATGTCTCTTAGATTGTTGTGTATTAGAAGCAATTGTGGAGGTTAGCTGGACAGAAGCCAGTTGGGTGTAGAGTACTGTTGCAATGGAAAAAAAACTCTGTTTTCCTACCAAAGAAAATAGCTAGAAACAAGTCAGTAACCTGGGAAGACCAATCTACAACAATATCGTGTTGTATTAAGTACTGGACAGCCTTTCGAGAAAAAGCGTTATGATACTCATAAAACCAGTTCCCACAGTATCAAGTCGGGTTCCAGGACCACAATAATTATATCCAGGAAGATGTTTTTCTCCAGGGTATTTGGCCCATAGAGCTCCTGATAATTTTCCTAATCAAGCAGCGATATCACCATCTGTCTTCATACGAGATGAAATAAATATATATTTTTGTACCACATTTCATGCTTGCCTGTAATTGCACGCGTTTTATTTTTGTTATTGTTGTTAATCCACTGGCAGGGTGGATGCTCTACATCGAATGCAAATAAATCCATTCCGATGAAATTAAAACTGAACATATAACTATGTCCACGACATTAATGCAATTATTTAAAAATTATATTCTTTAGTATCCTAATAACAATCTAAAGAAGAAACTCACTGAAATCAAACTGTGTCATACCTTGAATATGCTAATCGTGCTATTATCGAAATAATAAATACCAGTACATATGATATAATAGGAGAAGGAAAAGAAATAACAAACATCAGGCAACTATATATGAATCATTATAAAATAGCTGAATAAGAATTACTAAAAATTTTATTACCAGGATTTAGCGCCGACACAATACTATCACTCAATAATATTATCAATGAAAATTTTCCTAAAATCATTGAATCATGGAGAAAACTAACCCCACCAGCCTCTCTTCTCAAACATAACAATGATCCATAGGTTGTTGGCAGACATATTTCACCAGGAATTGTAAATATAATATCAACAATTGTAGTCAATCTTGTAGGTGATGCAATTGATGGCAACTGCCAAATAGATCTTGAAAAATCAAGTCGGGCTCAGCAAGGATATATTTTATACACTTTTACACCTCAAGTACCTCCTGGATATTTGATTATACAAGAACTGATCAATCTGGTTTATCTACGATGTCATAATAATTTATTGTCAAGAATACACTTCAAACTTACTGACCAATCCAAGCACTTGATTTAAGAAATGAAAATTTGAATATTAATCTATACATAAAATCTTAAAGAGATATTTTTGTAGAGTGTTTTACAATTAATTGTCTAATCAAGAGGTATTATATAATGTACTAACGTATGAGAATTTTTATACATGACAATGATGTGCTTGAAAACGCCATAGAACAATAATGACACAGCCCCCAGTCAATACAGAATAATTTAGTGTTGATATAATTATTGATGAATACAGCAACGAAGACTTTTTGTTGATGCAGGAACAATTAAATGAACTGCGGCAAGAACATTAGTACGAGCACGTGTGATAGAGGTCAGATTAAGAATTATGTACATTCCTGCATTAAATTTGATAAGCTTAAAAATATTGTCTAATTCTGAATAAAAAATCTGATTTCATTAAATTGATGGGTATATTACCCAAATTAAACCAGATTATCAAACGATTTCATTAATTTGATGGCAATATTACCCAAAATATTTTAGATTATCAAACAATTTCATTACATTGATGGGTATATTACCCATAATTTTTTAGATTATCAAACAATTTCATTAAATTGATGGGTATATTACCCATAATTTTCAGATTATCAAACAATTTCATTACATTGATGGGTATATTACCCATAATTTTCAGATTATCAAACAATTTCATTAAATTGATGGGTATAGTACCCATAATTTTCAGATTATCAAACAATTTCATTAAATTGATGGGTATATTACCCATAATTTTCAGATTATCAAACAATTTCATTAAATTGATGGGTATATTACCCATAATTTTCAGATTATCAAACAATTTCATTAAATTCATGGGGTATATAATACTCAGAATAGTGAAAATCTCATCAAAAACAGAAACAAATCGCATAATAATTTCATTCTTGAATTTGTCACAAAAACAAATCAATATATTATAACAGATTTTTTAGTTATTTCTCAGGTTGAATAAGAGTCAGAGGATAATTAACCGTGACTTTGCCGTAACTTTCATTTCATCAGTGACGTTGTCAATACATTCAAAATCCTCTTTCGTAATTCATTATATAGGATATACTTGCCATCTGCATTCATTGATTAAAATATTATTTGTTCACCAGTCTCTGTATTTACGGATTTTACTATTTTTTCAGATTATGTATACCAGTATGTGTGTGTGTGTGAATTACGAAACTATTAATGATCTTTTTCTCCGATTGTTTTATGTATCCCAGTAAATTTATATGTATAGGTGAATTACGAAAATATATACATATATTTAAAATAAATATTTAGCAAAATATAAACCCTAGCATGATGAGCAGTTATCAATCATGGGGTCCCTTCATTGGCCTTTGTACCTTACATTATGGTCCTTTTGTGAGATCTTTCTTATGATGTTCTCGGTACCCCACGAGGCTTTTCTTTTTGGCCGACATTCTTTCTGAATGTTGTGTTGGGTACGCTTAGTGACATTTAGAGCTCACATAACGCTACGATTTATTTTTGGAAGCCCCACGCATTATCCCATAGACATACCCCCAGCGAATCTTCTAAACGAAACGAAATATTAGAATATTCAGAAGGTTGTCTATGCCTTTCAATTTCATGCACACTCCCCCAATGTCAAATCCCGGGGAGAGTGCATAACGACGTGGTGAGGGGGTGTTTGATTGGTTATTGACAAAAAATACTGCTGTAATAATGTGTGGCGATCATGGTCAACCACCACCTTTTGTTGGATTGTCTCCACATGAATGGCTGAGGAATTTTGTAGATATTATGAAGAAATAACTGATGATCATAGAGCACTTGATCCAGAATTAAGAGAAGTTAATAAATTAATCAGACTACAACCGAATAAAATTCAATGTGAAATAATGCGTGAAATAATGTTAGAAACTCCTTTAAATACTATTTGGAATTTATGGAGACTAGATGATTTGATAGTTGCAAGTAGAAAGATGGTTCGTGATACACTTCAAAAACTATTATTTATGTCACAAAGAACTAATTCCAAATCTACCCGTACCATTGTGTTATCGGCCGGTTGATACGCGACAGCAGAATATCGCTGTTGATATACCAGGATCATCAGAAAAACAAAGTCTTGTATTAAATGAATTTGTTTTAGTTCCTGTCAATGTTGTTCAGAGCGCGTTAACCATGGAAAGAAAAACTTATGAACATTAGGATACGCAATGACGATTCATTCATCACAAGGATTAACTATCTCTGCTACAAATGTTTGGATCGTCGATGATCGTATCGAATGGTCAAATGTAGCTTATCTCGCAGTGTCTCGAATCAGAATAATATCTCAACTGCGTAGAATTTTTATAGACTTCACAGAAACTACTGTTAATAGTGATGTTATTGATAATGATATAGTAAGGAAAATATTAATTAGTTATAAACAATGTGACAAAAAAATAAGCGCGACTTTGATTTCGATGCTGAATTTATGACACTGAAACAAAAGCAAAATAATCATTGTGCGAGCTGTAATACAGTAATGTTGTGTCAGTAGTATTCAAATAATAATCCAAGACAATTTACCGTAGACAGAATTAATAGTAATTTTGGTCATACACGCGAAAATGTAATGCTGACCTGTCTTGAATGTAATCGACGCCGAGGTGCTAGTTTACAAAAGTGAATGTGGTGGTAGTTATGTCTTCAGAATTACTTGTAATTGCCCGCGTACGAATCCACGTTGAGGAGCAGTTGAATCTAATCTGTAGATTGTAGTTCTACCCGTAGATCTTACCACGCTAGATATGTTATGTGTTGTAATACTCCAAACAGGATCAGTAGCTCTTTTTTACCGCCTTCAAGTTCACCGGGTTCATATAAATATCTTACAGTAACATTAACTAATACTAGTTGTTTTGAGAGAAAAAAATCATGTCGTTGTACTGGTATATGTTGTTTTATTTTTGCAATTGCATTAACGGGTCTCATAGAAGTTGTTCGTGTAATTTCATTATTTAATGCATTTATCACACTTGGCAATCTTGCAACCCATTCGCGAGATCTCGTATCTTTCTAAATTATTTCATTTGCATATTGATATCCAAATAACCGCTCAGAAAGTGTTCGATTAAATCGTTCAACAATTGCCTGATCACGATGAATTGCGGTATGTCCTCGTCTGATTTTGATGTTATGTTTTTTTTTTCATCAGAGATGATACTGTACCAAGAAATTCCTTGCCTGGATCAACCTGTAATAGTTGTGGCCATCGTAAGGGTCCTCGTTGATAAATTCGTTAAAAAGTAGAAGAAACTTCAGTTGTTGTTTTAGTTGATAATGGTTCCGCTTCCTTATTTCTACTTATGATGTCAACGACGGTTAACGCGTATTTATATGTACGTGATTGACATATTTCAATTTTAAAGTATCATGTGGTGAAAATAAAATATCTGCTTGATGAACTTCATTAGGAGTGCTGACATCAAAATGTGCATGCTGAATTTTTTAGGTTGTGGTAGATAATATGCCATATTGCCTATCGTGCTAACCATTTTTCAGCAGCAGAACGTGTAACATTTGCTGCATCAGCGAGTTTACTAATCGCTGCTCTACCTTTCCAATATTCTCTTTGGCTATAATAGATCGATTCCATTATTTCAATACTCGGATGATTAATTATCGGCTCCGAATAATAATTTACCTTTCATGGCAGATCTTACCAACCAATTAGGTAATGATTCTCCAATATATTTTTTATATAGAATTTAATGCATTAATTAGTTTTACGTCTGCAATATGTCGTTGTTGCAGATCTTTACTTTTATAAGATACGTCATGAGCATGCCATGATTGATCAATCGCGTTTATTGGATACTCTCCAGGTCTTGGTTGATCTCGCTCGTCAAGTCGGATATCAGGTCTGGTTCCAGGACCACAATATTTACATCATGGAAGATGTTTTTCTCCAAGGTATTTAGACCATGGAGTTCCTGGTAATTTTCCTAATGAAGTAGCGATATCCCCACCAATTTTATTATGAGAAATAAATTTATATTTATTTGTACCACATTTTACACATTTACCTGTAAGTGCACGCTTTTTATTTTTCGATATTATTGTTGTTAATCCACTTGTGTGGGTGGATGTTCTGCATCGAACGCGTTATAAATTCATATTATTTATTATATTTCTACAACATGGATGTCATTGATTCTCAGCGACACAAAAACAAGAGCCAGTAAAACATATTTCAGCATTACAGAATTCTATCAGAATGATAATAATAGGTCCATCTGGATTGGGTAAAACACAATTACTGCTCAATTTGATAATGAGATGGCTCAAGTGGGATAAGTTATATTTAGTAGCTCCGTCAGTTGATGATAAGAGATGTTACGATGTACTTAAAGATTTCAATGAAAATGCATCATTGTTAAATGAAGATGGCGACGACATTATTAATTTTATAACTGACATTGATGAAGTACCGTCCGCAGATGAATTAGATGGATTTATTAATAATCTCATAGTATACGACAACGTAATGCTTGACAAACAAACAGATCCAACAAGAATATTTTCTCGTGGAAGGCATAAAAATACAGATGTGATTTATGTTACTCAACGATACACACATATACCTAAAGTGTTCAGAAATAACTCTAATATTTTAGATGTGCTTTAATGGAGTTAATACACATACTCTGCGAAATATTCATCAAACTTGGTGTAGAGGAGACATGGACATGATTACGTTTAAACACTTCTTTTCAAAAGCACAATCTGCTCCACACGGATTTATAACAATAAATTTACACGATCCCAGAACAAGATATCGTGTAGGTCTTGATAAAATATTTGGTTGATATAATAATGATTTAATTATAGCAGCAGAGACGGTGCGACCTCAGTGAAACATCCGGTGGGTAAACGAAAACACATATACAAATTTAGAAAAACACTAACGACAAAAATAAAGTAAAAAATAAACTAACCCAATTTGAGAAGCTCTCGGTAAAGTTAGAGGCTTCGGTTTAGCGTTAGTGACCTCATATTTCTTAGTTTTCAAAATGATCTTTCAGCAAAAGGTGTGTTCACCCTCTCTGCTGTTTTTTTATATACTATCCAACATATTTTTGAGTACTATATACTATCCAACACATATTTTAGGACATACTGTAAAAAAAAACTTACTTTTTGATGTAATATCCAACACATATTTTTAATACTTTCAAAAGCACACTTTTAGAAAATATTATCCGACACACGATGTTTGAAAAACAATTCAACACTTGTATATATACGAACCACAACATAAATTACCATATACAATCAAAACAAACCTATTTTAGTACTATCCAACATGAAAATTCTATCAGTAAGTCCAACACATGCTTATTGACATACTATCCATCACCTGCGTTTTGATGAACTATCCATCGCATACTTTTTATAAACTATAATCCAACACTTTTTGATAACCTATCGTATCCTTTTTTAGAACTATAGAACACAATTTTTATATACTATTTAGTGTGCGCTGTATTACCGGTGTACATGTTTACCGCGGTATTTGTTCTGTTTTACGTTTTCACTGTACCAATTCTTATGTTACGTGTTTAGGCTCGAATAAACAGTAACACATAAAAGAGTGAAAACAAAAAGCTTTGAAAAATATAATAATTTATTTCCCTGGAAAAATTCTGTAAAAATGAAAAAAAAAATGAACTTACGGTTTTCAGAATCAAATCCAAAAATAATCCAAGAATAATCCACGAATAAAATGTTTGAAGGCCTAATAATAAAATGTTCATATGATTTCAAATTCGAGTCCAGACGAAGAATCCAACAGGGAAGAAGATGACGTATGCAGTAACCTGTAGTGTTGAAGTCTACAGTTCCTTGTAGGAACAAGAAATATCACTCCGGTTTTTGTAATCTGAATATATTTTTATAAGAACTGTCTTTTTTCAAGAATCTCACATGAGCATACGTATTTTCCAGGGAAAATAAAGAATTAATCCTTTTGAATCCAACTAATCTGGAGAAAAATTAACATATAACTCGAAAACTGGTCACGGACACTTTCCAGTGTCAAGTAATAGCCCCAAACGGAGAATATCTCTCCAAAACAACGGTTATATCGTATACTAAAACGCAAAAGGGGGTCACGTGATCATGTTCCAGAATCTCGTCGAAATTATTTACTTGTTAAAAATCACTTACACCCAGTGTGGCCCTGATCAAAACCAATCATTTTACTCTAAGAAATAAAATTTAAAACATTGTTTACATCTTAAACCACGTAGTCCCATCATGACCTCGACAACAACCAATCATTTTAAAATAAAAATAGAATTTATTTATGTGGTTGCTTCTAATTTTGAATCAATGTCATGATCTAGGTCAACACCTAGTGTTTACTAAAACAAACAGTCAAGGTCAAACTATTTTCTGAAATAAAGTATAAGTTCCTAACAAGCAGAACTGCACTATTTTGATAAAAAATGAAAAATAAAAAGATTTTAAAACTTAAAAACAATTAAATCAGATATACTTAAATCTAATATACATAACACAGTGTATGTCTTTAGTTCCGTTAGAAAGATATGTACGGAAATTCCTGAGGAATATTGTAACGACACGACTTTAAATGGGATCAATAGCGTACTTTCATTATTGATGACAAAATAGTTCAAAATTATCTCTTTTAACAAAATGGTTGTATCTGTCACAATTTAATGGTGTATATTACATATATAATTATATCTAGGATCCTTTTTTGGCACGTGTCACATATGCCAATGCAGTGGCCAATGGAATGTTGTGGAAAACATTCTTGCCAAATCCATATTTTAGTTGTTTACTAGAGTATGTGAATGTGTTAAGTATAGTTATTCCTTTGTAATTATGTGTATCATCCTATAATTTTCAGGAGCGCACTTCTTTTCTTTCAGAACTTTACGTGTTTTCTGAAGTCCACCAAATATTTTCTCGTTTGTTGGGTGTGTTTTATTATACTAACCTTCTCTGATAAATATCTTGCCCACGTGTTGGCATCCCACTCGGATATACATAGTTGGTACGGTATATAATGTTTTTGGGCACATTATACCGACACAAACATACTATCACATTCCAGAGGGGTAAAGGGTTTTACAGTTTTTTTTGTGTTGTGAACAATGACATATATAAACATACAAAAATATAGAGTGGAAATGACCTTGAATATTCTCTTTTTTTATATATATGGGTGGTCGTGAGAATGGCCGTTTATTTACCACCACTCCCCCTTAGTGACTGCATTTCCCTACTGTGGCACCACGGGCTGCACATCGTTGTCCCCTTCTGTTAGCTGCAATGCTCCAATTTGTATTAGAGACGGCGAGCCCAGAAAGAAGCTCGCCGTGATCATTCTTCCAATACTCTTTTCCTCCACATCAGGGACTCTGGACTCCCGATACACTCAAAAGGGGAAATAAAATTTCACAAGTAAATAAGACTTACATTTTCATAAATCTTTTTAAAAGTGTCTCAGGGATCACATCCCCATCAATCTGTTTAATTTAACAGCCTTATGCATGTCTAGCCCATTCAATGTTTCCTTGAAATACCCATGCTTTTCATGCTCACAAAGCCGACTCGTCACGCGGATGATTCCATCTCATGTGATGACTTAAGTTGAAGAAATCCCAATCAAACTGGCATTTATCAAGTCTTGTTGATTGTGAAATTTTAGCTTTTGGTGGGAAAGTGTGAAGGGTCTGGTAGACATTGCTGTACACTATACCTTCTGTGACACTGAGGGAATGCAATAAATTGTAGCACACAAACCATAGAGAATTTTAAACTATATGAGGGCATTTTATTCAAAATTGCTCAAGTTTTGAATCTGAGTCCTTTTTTTTCCACACTGGCCACACTTGTATGTAAATTCGTCAGGTCTCGGCCTATGATGGAATTGAACATTATGATAACGTGTCACGCTGCTTCTGTAATTAAATTAGAGATTACTAACGTTTTTCCGGCTCTGTTATTCTTCTGTTAAGAAAGGAAAGGTGGGTAGAAGTAGGATAAAGTTTGTGGGGAATGGCAAAATAAATCCATCCATGATGGATATTATAAGTGATGACTAAAATGATGAGGTTGTGAAATAATAACGATATTATTTCACAACCTAATATTCAATTCGGAAAATAGATCGACTCACTGTATTGATCATGTGTGTGTGAAAATCCACTGTTAATACCATACGTGGTACTAAACTTTATATTCTTCATGAAACGAAAGGTGGTAAAGATAAAGCGGAGATGTGACGAAATAACAGTGGACATAAGTTACATGGACAAGTTAGTTATGGCCAATAAAGGTGATTCAGGACTGTTTACTAATACTTCGAATTTCAAGTCGATGAAGTAGTTACGGGTGACACTGGGGGACATTTTAAAAACTGGTTTTGTTTTTGTTGGGTTTAACGCCATTTTTGAGCTCATAATTATACAAATGGCGGACAGTAAAATCGCGGTGGAAGAAGTACTCAGCATGACCCAGGGATAAACAGTCGACTCGCAGGAAGCTCCTGGAAGCTTTCTCACGTAACCGCGTTGGTCTAGCAGAGACTCGAACTCACCACGCGGGAAGAGGTACGATATGGGAGTGATCTGTGAAGGCGAACGCTCTAAACCTCAATGTCACCAAAGGCTCCTTTTTAAGCATTGAATTTATTAATAACATTGATTTGAGCGATATGTGCATGATAACGTTATGGTGTGTTTACCATTCCAATAATTATTTCTTTAAGTTTAAGAAAAGTCTTTAGTGAAAACTAATTTATTGTAGTTGGAGATTTTAATTCGTGTTTGGGAGGAAAAGACTAACTTAGCATCCCATTGGATAAGAATCACAAAAGAGAACGGAAAGTGCTGATAGACATATTAAAACACTCTGAAGTATTACATATATTCCGGCCACTGCACTCTAATAAAGCAAAATTCATTCCGGACACTGCACTCTAATAAAGCAAAATTCTCTTTGAAAAAGTGCGGGTGTACTTTACACTGAATATTTCATAACTGGCATAAAGAGAATGCATATTTAATTAGAAATATAATTACAAAACGTACATAAACATGTACAATCCAACTAGTTCGAAATTTCAAACATTCAAAATAAAACAATGACCCAGTTTTCTTACAACTATGAACAAAAAATACAAAATTTGGAAAGCAAAATTTTATACATAGAATCCATACGAAACGACAATAGCCCTACGAGTAAAAAAAAAATAGAATAATGACAAGGGTGACAGTAGGGTGATTAAAAGACGGTGAAACATATTGATACTTAAATAGGTTCGAGAGTAAAAATGCTATGAAATTATTTAAATAAAGCGTCCATCTGTAATGGTCTTCCTGTAGAATTTGATCAGATGTTTTGGAATCATATGATAGGGTCTTTTTGCAGTCAACGTTTTCCGATGGGATCAGGACACTGACTCTTACTGTTGCTGTGGAGCTCTACAGACCATGTTACACTTGCAAACAACTGTCTACTGACAGTTTCCACGGGGAAACTGTCAGGCTCTGCACCTTGCTGATGACGACGCTGTTAAACACGTGAGCACGCACTGCACATGATAATATAATATATATCACCTTTTTTGAGATCCGTCACTGAAACGTATTAATTAGTAGAAATATAAAGTTCATAGAAGCAAAGTTGTTGTTGTTGTTGTTGTTGTTGGGTTTAACGCCATTTTTCAGCACACGATATGCTATGCATGGCGGCCTGGAAAACCCCGGGAACAACCACCGACCCACGAGAAGCTACTGGCAAGCTTTCTCACATACCCACGTTGGCCGAATCCTAGACTCGAACCCACGCAGACAGAGGTGAGATGGCAGTGATCCGTAACAGAGAGCGCTTTAGACCACTTGGCCCCTCGGGGCCCCTCATAGAAGCAAAGAATAATTTAATTATTGACCAAGACAAATAAACAATGGAGATTGATAAACAATTGGTGATCTATAGCTCTCCATGAAGTTGATAACAATAATATCATGAAGAAAAAAGAGTTAACTATGAGAACAAAGTACTTGGATACTTAATAGGGAAGAATCAAACGAGATTCGTTACAAATTAATATAATGTTGGTAATATCCAAATACTGTGTGACGTTATAAATTACAATGTAGAGTATAAGTTACCATGGGGTATTATTTTCTATTGAATTCAAAACGTACTGAGAAATTCGCCCGTGTCCCAAAATACTTTATAGATTTAAACTTTGATAAATCATTCAAAAGATGTATGTATGTATGTATGTATGTATGTATGTATGTATGTATGTATGTATGTATGTATGTATGTGTGTGTGTGATCAACGTATATATGTGTACCTCGTGTGGAAATATTTGCTACAGCAATAAGGCAAGATGTTAATACTCCTTGAATGGTGTTTGAAAATGAAAATATTGAATTGTCTCAATTGGCTTATGAGTAAAGATTGAAAATTTGCGTTGATTTTCCCTCAACTCTAACGCTCAAACTAACATTTAAAAGGATATATGTATCGTTCTGATACGTTAAACAATCACCAAGACCAATCGCCCTCGTGCATTGCGTAATATGTATACAAAATATGTAAGAAGCTTTCAGATTACGCATAAAAAGCGCTAGGTATGCAGAAAAATCGACGATTTAGTCCATACAAACGAAAATTCGTCTTTCTATGTGCAAAGTTTTACAAATGTAAGACTGACTGAAATGGAATATCCCTTTTCTTTAGTTTGTGCGGAAATATTTGCTAGATGTAACAGTTTGGCGCTTCGCTTCTATTTCTAATGTGAGTGTGCGTGTGTGACTTGGGTTTTTAACGTAGCTTTAACAATTTTCCAGTCATATCGCTATGATGTATGCAGTGTGGCAGTTTATAGTGATGTCTAGCACTGGGGCACCATGCTGCAGATATGTAAAATGATACCCCACCCAGTCACATTATCCTGACGCCAGGCCAACCGGTCCTAACATTAACTTCTTAATTCCGAGCGCAACCCAAAGCAGCTGTTAGTACCATTTTTGTAAATCTTTGGTATGACTCGGCCGGGGATCGAACCCACGTTCAACCGCATCCGATGCGGACGCTCTAACCACTAGATTTGTTGTGAAACAAACTGAGATGGAATATGCGTGTTAGATCTAGCTATACAATGCCTCAACGCCAGTGAATATTAAACAATAAGCAACAAGAACACGTAAACTCTGTGATCGGCTTCGCTTTTTTACTTCACCAGACCGAATCCAAATTATTTATATTCAAATTATGAGCCAAATACATTAGGTTTCCAGGAGATTGACATTCTAAACAAAATTGCATAAACAAGATGACGTCACAGTGGGGATTTTCTAACATGGAAAAATGATATATTAAAATACACCTAAAACTGGATCATAAAGATCCAATATATATTTGCTTCTTTAAAACATGTTCTATTACCAAAAAATTGAGTCCCTTGGCAGAAAGGTTTCAATAATGTTATAATTTATCAAATTAAATGTAAATATAAATAATGATGAAAAGTATTATGTCAAACATTTTGTAATAAAATTTTAAAAAAATTTAAAAAAAATACAGTAGAGAATGTAATCTACATTTTTAAATTGCGTTATATATTTTTATATATACTTA
This sequence comes from Sinohyriopsis cumingii, assembly GCA_028554795.2. NCBI lineage: Eukaryota > Metazoa > Mollusca > Bivalvia > Unionida > Unionidae > Sinohyriopsis > Sinohyriopsis cumingii. The sequence continues at coordinate 78,713,057 of CM068826.1, read as the reverse complement.
TATTATTGTCTGCAATATGCTGATAATTAATAACATTATTAAAGTTCAGGTCCAGTGTAATAGTCTAGACAGTTCTCAGTTTATATAAAACAATATGAACAAATATAATATAATATGAACTTAATGATGAATTTAATATATAATGTTAAACTTTAGACCTCTTGGAAAGTTAATATCCAAGCGGTGAATATAGTATGTTTCTTTTACCAGTCATTCCGTTTCTGAATAAACATTATCATTTGGCTTAAATGAAAATCTTCTAAAATATGGATGCCATCATTACAGTACGTGGCGATAAAAAAAAAAAAGATAGATAAAACATGTTATTTATATCAAATCTGTTTGTTCATGCGTTTCGATAATTGTTGACGGGTTTATCCAGCATATTATAAGCCACATTTGTTTATACAAGTTATGAAATAAATAACATGATTTGTCGAAATAGATCGGAGTACAACGCTTCAAACATAATTGGCTGTAAAATCTGCATGTGTGAGCGAGAACCGACATCCCAAGTCTCATCGTCAAATTTGACGTCATTCCATTTTCGACGTCACTAGCCGGTTGTCACGGGACGTAGTTTGAGAATATCACCATACCTTGTTTACAAGTGTGTGCGTGCTTGTGTGTGAGCTAGCATCCAAATCCTAAGTATCACGGTCACACTTGAAGTCTGTACATTTCAGTCGTCGTTGGACGGTCGTCATGGCAGGTAATCAGCGCCATGCTAGTATTTGAGACGTGTGTTGCTTCAACCAGCGATAAATCTCTGCAAAATGTCAGACCTAAAGCTCTTTAGCGGACTCGGGAGTAGCTACAGCGTACTATCGTAAGTAGAGTCGACACATTTCGCCTTCTTTAATACCTTGTAGCTGTCTACGTATACAAGGCCATATACTAACCATCCTAGTTGGTCCAGACCTTTCGGTCTAGTGGTATGTGCGCCCGACAGTGAAACAGACGAACCGGGTTAAATTCCAAATCGCGATAGTTAGAATTTGTCTCCTCTCCTTTTACAACAGCATGACTTTTAAAGTAACGCGGGCAAAATGTAAACTTTGCAAGTTTGAGGAATATGTGAAATATCCTGGTTTGTTTTCTCTATCAGTCCGTAAGTCCTTGCATCAAATCATCCCACCAATCAATGCATCCAGTTCGTAATTCAGTCAGTCGTTTAAGCCGCCTGTTTTGTACTTTAATACTATTTACAATAAACACAACTTTTCGTCTTTTTTCTGTCATATTGCACGCATACCAATCGTAATGAAGTATTAGTTTAAGAATTAGTAAGTTTACAACATAACAAATTAGCCTTGATTTTTTTTCAGAGACTTCCCGTATTGGTTCTATGTGATGCAATTACGTACCCAGCTGGAAAGTGAATTTGCAGAGAAGGCGGAAAAATGGTGTAAGAAAGTGTCCGATAAACTTGATATCCTGGGACAACAGAATCTTGATGGTAATTTTTTCCTACATCTTCGCATATTTGCTCTTCTCGTCTTTGTTATATCTTTGACGATATTCAGTGACAAAGGAGTTGAAGATTAAGGCGCATCGCCTTGCTTCCGCGTTTAACGGAATACGCTTATTGCTAATTTTGAATTTCATTCACAAGTCCAAGATGTCATCTGTGTTATCTGCACCTAGTGATAACTGAAACATTTTTCTACACATACACATTGATGTCCATGATGTCCATGAAAAGTCCTTGTTTATGTACTGTAACATCAAAAAGTTCATCTTTGAAATAATCAATATATTTATTTATTAAACCATCAATTTATGAACTTCCAAGCAATTATATATATATATATATATATATATATATATATATATATATATATATACGTGTGTGTGTGTGTGTGTGTAGAGAGAGAGAGAGAGATGGATGTATGAATGGATTGATAGATATCCAAACATATCGAAAACTACTAATCAATCTTTCATTCAATCAGTGATTCTCCTTCGCACTGCAAAAATAGTAATTCATTTTGTCGATATGTCCATCGATCCATCTATCCAACAGTCCCTTGACGTGGCTGGATTGGGGGGGGGGCGGTTTCCAGACCCCCTCCTCCCGGGCAAATAAAAACGTACACACACAAGTGCAATGCCACTTATCTCTTGAAATTTGACCATCATTTTATTCTTGCGCACGTTTATTGTGTCTTATGCACCCTTTGAGGAAATAAACCATAGACTTTTGCTTTGATACCCTTTTGAGTAAAGTCAGAGCCATTTTGAAAGTTTGGAAAAGCCCCACCCACCCAACACTCGACTTGATCCGGCTCTGAATGTAAAACGAAACGAATTGTCTCCATCCTTTAAAGTGAAACACATAAATTCATAAGCTCTTTTATGATTGATTTATAGGAATAATTCAGATTCAATCGGCACTGCGAATGGAAGTGACAAAGATGGAAGAACGGGCCCAGTTTGCTCGTGTATCCTCCTTTTCATACGAAGAGGCTGCCAAGTTGCTTTACGCGTGAGTACAGTTAAGAAATAGAGTAGTGTATTAACGGGAGATTCTGGACTGCTCCAACAACTAAAACTAGATTAAAACACGATTAAATTTGACTGTACCATTTGGTCATTTTAAATATCGTATCGTTTTAGAAAGGCATTTCTGGACGACCCATATTTATAACAAAAGCTCCGATACCTCTCAGATTCTGAATCATTGCAAAAACTGGTGACATTTTTTACATTAAAATGCAGAACCACTCACTCAAAAATGAAAATACTTCCAGGACCCTACACTGTAGTAAATTCGTTGATATACTGATTTATTAGAATACAAACAAAAATGTAGGTGTGTGTGTTTGCTTTAGAACCATAAGTAATGGTTAAGGAAGTTAAATTGTTGAGTGTTGTCCATGCTATGATAAATTATTACCCCTTCAGTTATCAGAATGTATATGACAATTTCCGCGTAGCCAACTCTATTTTTTTCCTCCTTCTTGTTTGCTTTCTCCCCAGACAATTTTAAACTTCAAAGAAACTAGAAAATGTAAAAGCAAAAGAAAAACAATATGTAATTGTATCTCCTTTGTTTGAAATAATCTCATAAAAAGCTAGTATTTTTTAAGATAAGTGACAAAAATTGTAGTCAAATGACCAATATGTCATTCAGAAATAAAGGATGACAAGAATTGTATTTATGCAACTAAGCAAATTTATCATTGATCAGATTTGCACTCTCCAGACTGTTTTCATCTGTTTGAGAGTGACAGTTGACTGGGTTGCTTAATCTCAATCAAGTGTAGTATGGCATCCAATCGATACAAGGGGAATGAGTTGACATTACTTCAGACTACAGCACACGTTAAACTAATATACCTTATATCTCTGGAGAAGTTTCTCAATATCTACATAATGAATTACTCACGAAGCTTCTAGTCCTTTAAATCATCAAGTGGGTCGGATTGGTTTTACAATCATCTGTGTAGCTGTATTGATTCAACAATACCTAAGATGATCTGATAAATAAATCTACGGCAAAAAACCTCACTTTGGTTCCCATCTGCGGTTTCGTACTGTGAATGGGGTTGATTTTTTTTTTAAATGCAGGTTTTCGCACAGGTAATGAAACATAACAAGTTATTTCTAAGATGTCACTGATGAATTTTACAGTTTGAACATGGTAGAAAGAGATCAGGTTCAATGGATCCAAAGGTCAAAGGGTAATGAGTTCGCTAATTCTACTAAAACCAGTGAAAAGAGGCCTGCTAATATGCTTTGTCGTTCAGTTTTCCTTAATTCCATTCATATGAATTGAAAGAAATATTTTTTTTTTGTTGCTATAATATTCTGCCATTTAATCTTACAGATTTTAATTGTAATTGATTTCTATGTTCCAAGACATCTAATAACCCTCAATCATCGGCATTTCATACATACTACCGTAACTAGGCATATTTTATAAGCAAAGCAAAATAAGCATACTTATCTTATTTTCATACATACGAACAGTATTATTGTACGACTTATTTAAAAAAAAAATTATATGATGTGATGAAAAGAGAAAAGAAATAGTACTCAAGTGCATATTTGTCTTTAGGTTCCGCTCTGTGGTTTCGTTGTCTGTGCATTGTTTGCTTTTTAACGAAAATTAATTCATCAGGTTTTCATTACTGATTATCGTGTTTATTTAAATAGACCTGGTATATCTCAGTTATTTTTAAGTGTGTGTGTGTGTGTGATTTGGATTTTTAACAAATGTGCAGTCATGTCAGTACGATGTCTGAAGTGTGGTAGTTTATAGTAATGTCTAGCACTGGGGCATCATGCCACAAATACGAAGCACGATGACACACACAGTTACATTATTCTGACACAAGTTTAACCAGTCATAACACTAATCTCTTAATGCTGATTGACGCAGCTGCAAGTATAATTTTTATAAGTCTTTGGTATTGTTAAGAATAAATTTATATTTCTTTTATTTACGTATATGATTCATAGGTCTCATTTGCGTAGAGAATATAATTTGACCTTACATAAGATTTGCACCTCTTAAAAAATAATAGTCCCACTTGTACATCTTCACTTCTTGAACTTGACAGTTAAATTCTGAAAACAATCCTAGCCATTAAAAAGCAGCCATTTCAATCTATAAATACATTAATCACAATACTGAAATATATTGAAATAATTATAGTTCAGTAGATCAATATAGTTTAATATATACTCAGATCTTCTTAATGAAGTCCAATAGTGAAAAGTAAAATGATAGTTTTTTTTTTCTTAAAGAAATAAAAATAGTGAAATATATATTGGAATTGTTCTTGAAATAAATCACTATGAAGACATTCATAATTGATGAACCAGTAATGAATGGTGTGGAAAATAATTACCGGTGTTTACAAACAATATGGATAAATAAGCAGCATAAGATGAGTGAATAAGCATACTTGAAAAAAATATAATTGAATACTTCGAAATTGAATCAATGAAATTTAAATGAGTGCATATTTTAAGGTGGTAACCATAAATTTGTTTGTATCAAATATTTGATCACATGGAACTTCACTTGAAGAAGATTAACAATAGAAAATGTGGACGGTTTGACTCAGTAGAGGATCTGTTGACTCAGTCCTCAGACTCAAATAGGTTCCCGCACAGGATGGAGAGCTAGTTGAGTATGGACATTTTTAGCATAGGACAAGGCCTATGAACATTACATCGAGATCAACGAATAATGTTAATAAAGGTTTATTTCAACATTTTTACATACCATTAATAAGGGAAAGTACGAGATGGATATTTAAGAGGATTGAATATTTAGCATTGCATATAGATATGTATAAAGCTCAGAGAAAGCTCATACATTGATTTGCCTGAGTAGGTTAGGAACCGTAAGGCTTGCATAAATGTGAATAAAATGAAGATAGGTATATTTTTATGCTATGGAATATTTGCTAAATACATACACTGAACCTATAAAAAGATCATCAAACTACATTAGGATATATACAAAGAACTGGTTTACATAATTGCCCTATTACAATTGCGGATATTTAAGAAAATAATGAATCCCTGAATGAGTATGAAATATTGGAATGGAGAAACAACACTGGAAAGAAACTACACTAATCCTTTAGAATACATAACTTAGAGAGGCAAAGATATGTTGAAGTGTTGATCATATTTTGATGAAGTGGTCCCAATGACTATAGAGATGGAACTACATTGCAATTAAACATTTTTTAAATTGGTTCATCATTGATAGGTACAAGTAAATGAAATAATTTTTTTTTAAAGATACAGATAAAAAAGTCTCAAAACACAACAAAAATGTGTTACCATATTGATAACCCAATAAATATATTGCCTGATGACAACTATTTTTTTTATTGGGATTTTAGAAGTATCGTAGTAATGGAGTGTACAGGAGGTGTGTTTAAGGCAGAAGAATAAAGGCAGAAGAATAGTGGAATCTCATTATATGGCACACAAAAGGTTTGATACAATACTGAAGGATGAAACAGTGTTTGGTAAATCTTGGGTAATACAAATCAGCTCAATATTCAGTGAGATTGTATGGATTAGGAGCAAATTTCTTTAAAACAGGCAAATAAAGTTTGTACAAGAATACAAATTTTTGTGATAATTTTTTTTTTAAATGTAGCTAAATTGCTTATTCAGTCGCAATAAAATAGTCAGAAAATGCAATTTTCCCCTTAAATTTAGCCAATTATGAGGTGCATAATATCAAAATTATGAAGCAACATTGTCCATGTATAATGACAGGTGTTTGGGGCTTGACAGCATAAACACATGCCATACGGTCACTTCAGTATCTTGTAATAGAAAGAGTATTCAAGACCAATGAAAAACTTTGTATCTTCTGTTTCAAAGTTTCTGCAATTTCTCCTTTCATTCTGCCCTGAATAACATATGTTTCTGTAAGACATAGTTGCCGTTGCTTTTTTGCCCTTGCAAAAATTATCTTCTTATGAGATTTATTCAAGTAGCTTTGTACATGCTTGATACATAATTGATTATTTTAATCGTTCACACGAACAATTAAATACAAAATGTGCATTTTATAAGTATCTACATTACCTTTTCTGTTGATTTCAGTGTTAATGCCTTATTGAATGTTAGCTAATTTAAGACAGTTATCAGGAAATGCAGTATCACATGTATTTCTCAAATCCAGTCAGATACAAATTTTTTCAGTGTCGCATGTGTTAATACTTGTGCTCATCAATAAACATCGTACTTCTTGAAACTTTTGCATGAATGGGAAACTCAGGAAATAATCTGTATATGGCAGACCTTTGATAGTCACTAAGATTTATTCTTTGTCTTTTCTCAAATGTTTCTGACTCACTTTCTCTGAATTTTTAGCAAAGTGTAAAATACCTTTCTTTAAGCTAATTCTAGGAGAATCAAGTTTGATTTTAGTTAAAGTTCTCTCAGCTGGTATATATTTAATTTTATTCCAGGTAATACAATAATTAAATAGATAGTAAGGTCAAAACATAATTGTTTGAGGAAGTGCAAACAGTAGTCGTAGCAACATCTGATACAGTTGGTATTCTGATGAGTTAATTATTTACATGTGGTGAACAAATTCTTTCATTTCTACCTGGTCAAATCATATTGCATGTTTTGGCAAGGAGGGAGGTAGCTGTTTGCATTATTGATCAAAGGTATATGCATGGTTTCAGTGAGGAATAAAGAAGATAAAGTTCATTGACACAGATGATATCTTTCTTATAAAGAACATCGCTGTAGGTGAATAGTACATTGCATATATGTCAAAAGGTGAATAGTACATTGCATATATGTCAAAATCACAAGTAATAGCCATTTTCGATAGGGAAGTAAACCAACTCTTGAAAGAATCCGTATTTGACTGTTTAGTTTATGACCAGTGTTGTTATCTTATCACTTACCAGTATATGGTGTCTTATGTCCTTTAAAAATCACTTGCTAATACAATACATCATCAACGCCAGCAGCATAGTCCTATCTCATATTGAGTCTGTTACATATTGTTCAAATTTTACAATAATATTTTCGTCCATGTTGTAATCATGCTTTGTTGAAATTATTAGCTCCATTGCATCTAAACAGTCTAATAATGTGGAAACGTATATACTATAATGTTCTGTGTTTAACTTGTGCATCTAATATGCAGATTACATGTGACCATAAGCTTTGATTAAACACTGCATTACCTTCATATGTCAAATTGCTGATTAATTGCAAATAAAAGTAATCCCATCCTCTGTCCTCACCTCTATAATCAAACAAAAGTGAGCCCATCCTCTGTCCTCACCTCTATAATCAAACAACAGTGAGCCCATCCTCTGTCCTCACCTCTATAATCAAATAGTAGGTGCATCCTCTGTCCTCGCCTCTGTTACAATGAAATAAAAGTAATCCCATCCTCTGTGCTCACCTCTGTAAACAAATAAAAGCAAACACATCCTCTCTCTTCACCTTTATAATCAAATAAAAGTAAGCCCATCCTCTGTCCTCAAAACTATAATCAAATAAAAGTAAGATCATCTTGTCTTTACTTCTATAATCAAATGAAAGTAATCCCATCCTCTGTCCTCACCTCTATAATCAAATAAAAGTAAGCCCATCCTATGTCCTCACCTCTATAAGTTAAAAGCTCACCTCTATAAGTTAAAAGTAAGCCCATTCACTGTCCTCACCTTTATAATCAACTAAAAGTAAGCCCATCCTCATTCCTCACCTATGTAATCAAATAAAAGCCCATCCTCTGTCCTCACCTATATAATCAAATAAAAGTAAGTCCATTCTCAGTCCTCATCTCTATAAAATAAAAGTATCCCCATCCTCTGTCCTCACCTCTATAATCAAAAAAAACTAAGCCCACCCTCCGTCATCACCTCTGTAATCAAATGACAACTTTATCCAAATCTGCCCACCAAACTAGAGACTCGACCACATCATCTTCTTTACTATAAACTGCCATCAAGTAAACTCATTCAAATCTCAACAGAATGTCTGAGCATTTGATAAAACATTGTCATGTGTATCAGGATGATTTATTTTGGCTGACAATACAACTTTTTATTTTTTTTGCTGACAATACAACTTTTTATCTTTTTAATTTATAGTGAGAGTGAGACTCCCGATGAAAAGTTCATCTTGAAAAAATATGAAACTTCCTTCAAAGAGATGCTGAACCCTTACAAAGATTTCTTTAACAGAGTCGAAAAAGCACAGAAGGTACAATAGATTAAGTCAACAGACACTTTATACTGCTATGTTAATTGAGAAAAGATTTGTACTCAGGTTTTCTCTCTGTCTCTCTTATGAAACAAGTTATTATACAATTACACACATTGGTTGATATGAATATCAAAATTTGTATGAACCAGTAAGCCTCATATTGATGCTTTGGTTAGATCAATATGATGGTTTTAGTGGCTCATAAAACATCACATGACTTCAGGTTAATAAAACCATATCATAATCTGTCCTATTTATTTGATAATCAAGAATGAAATACCACCTGATGAAGTCTGGCTCAGATGTTAAGAAGAGCTGGTTTTTAAGATGAAGGAAACTGGCAATCACAGAAGAGACCATCAGCCTTGGATGGGCAACATTTGCTGGAGCTGGGGATCAGTAATCAGATACACAGATGTGTATTGTTTTGGTTCTGTCACCGACCATTGAAATATAAACAAATCCATTTCTAAATTCTTGTAAAGTAGTGTACATATATTAAATATGAAAATATAGAGGTTTGTCCTGAACAAAGTTAAGTCGCGTGACCACTTTCTCTCTGTCTCTGTCTGTTTGTCTCAGCCTATGTCTTTGTCTCTCTCTCTCTCTGTCTGTCTGTCTCTCTCTGTCTCTCTCTCTGTCTCTCTCTCTCTATATATATAATCTACCTGATTAGAAGTTGGAATGATTATCCATGCTTTAAAACAGCTATTCTCATATTGTAGTCTTATTTTCATCAGTTTCTCTTTATCATTATCCATATGTGCAGATGAGATGAAAGCATTTATCCATATGTGCAGATGAGATGAAAGCATTTATCCTTATGTGCAGATGACATGATTTTTGTCTTCAGGACACTGATATGATGGTAATGTTTTTTTTCCCCTCTCTAGGGTTATGAAAGATCCATGGTCAGATTAGAGAAGTTAGTCATGGATGATAATGAATCCTGGTTCAGAAAGAAAAAATTAAAGACAGCCAGGAAGGCAGCAAAGAGGAACTCTAATAAATATATCAGACTTGTAAAGGAGAAGACAAATCAAGGAATTAACATCGCTTCGGTAAGCAATTTTTATTACTAACTGCATGTGTTTAGCGTTACAGATAAAATGCAATCCCATTCACAGCAACCTTTCTTTTTGTCTTATAAAATATTATTTATTATGAAAATTTGTTGTTGCATCTGACAGTTCTATTTAAATTGCAAACATTAGTTTTTCACACACTTTTTATGCCTTGATGCACATCAATTTCTAACAAATGTCCTGACATATTCTTGACAATTTAAATGTTGAAGCAAGATGTTCAGTCTTTGATTAGGAGGAAACTGCAAAACCCAAGAAAAATTATCAGCCTGGCTGTTCCAAACAGGACTAGCAATCAAACCTTGATAATATAAAGTTGCATAACTAGAGAATTAGGGCTTCATAATTCAGAGCCCGACTTTACATCCTCTTGGAAAACTTAACTTCCTCAAAGAGAACAATATCATTGAACTATTTTGCAGTAATATAGCAATAACAAAATGAACCACAAAAATGCTATTATTATTAATACTACTCTATCTTTCCAGCTCTCCAAGGAATATGAGGATGTCGCTACTAAGATTGCAGACAAGAGAGTAAAATCTCTCGTAAGCTGTTGGTCTAACTGTTTGTCGCGATTTGCAGAAAACTCCACTGGTGAAACAAGGTAAGACATATACACATATGTATGCAAACCATCTCTACGAATTAAGGAAAACCATTAATTCATCCATAATTGTCTGTAATGAGACTATCTCTAGTTTTATTCATTCTCACCCCAACACCCTCCACATACACACATACTTGCATGTCATGCAAACATTTTCCAATAAAGAAGGGAAACGGTAGAAAAGGAAATACGTTTGATGTTTGAACATGCACAAAGATAGGACCACAGGATAGGAAGGTTTGTTCGGTCAACTCAAAGAAAACATCTTGAATTTTCAACATATCTGTTAAGAGACGATTTTTCTCATAACTTGTTATGAAATGACTTTCACCTCCCTTGTTATAAAATGTTTTGACTCGTAAGTGTCTTTCACACAGATTTCAAGCTCGCTTTGAGGGGTATCATTCCTAATGTTGTTGATATTGTCAACATCATTGGGGAATGCAGAGAGAGGTATAGGATCACTGTAAGAAAGGTGAATTCTCATGAAGTCTGACCGAATCAAACTTATTGAAATTATTGATATAAGAAATCACATTTTCGATATGGAAATACAATGACATAACTACTACATTTTAGGTATATAAATGAAATGATCATATTTTTTCAAGCATACCAACTTCAGGCAATTCTAAAATTTCTATCTTTCAGAATATAACAAATATAAAATATTAAATAAGTCAACAGTTAGCAAAAATTAAATATTTTGGACAGACACCAAATTTATTTGTAGTAATTACAAATTAATACATGTTTGACTTAAAAACCAAAACTGTATGTTCCTTGGCTTTAAAAGTTTGCTATTTCTAAATCAAAAATCATTAAGTAAGTAGCAAAATAGTTTGTAAAATCAGTCAATACTACAGTTAGAGATAAATATAAATTTATTATACAGTTTAACTTTCGATACATGATAATAATAATAATAATAAAAGAATAGTAAAAGAAAGCAAAATGTTTCAAACACATTGAGCTAGAATTTAACCGTTACAAAAATACATCAAACCTAATGTCTTAGAATATTCAAATACCTACATTGGTGTCCTAAAGAAAATCTTACAAATACATATTGTAGTTTGCTACCTGTAAGACTTAAGATGAACTCTCATGCAATCTGACAGAATCAAACTAGCATGGCACAGCTGCAGAGTTGTTTATAAATGATTGGAAAGCATGACTCAAATCCAAAAATGTGTATCCCTTTGGTGCTTTGTTCATCCATGATTACCTAACTGTGAACTTTGTCAGTTTCATCCGGCTTCAGAGTTCACAACTTTTTTGATATCTGTTTTCAGGGTTGGCATATGCTATTACAGTTAGTTTTGCTCCCACACTGTACGGTATACCTATGCAACACTAGGGATTTAACTATTCTTATATAAAAACCACAATCTTTACTGAAATAATACATATTTGAATTATAAGAATACAAAAAAATTGCCTTTAATATAAATGTGCTAAAAAATTAATTCATCACATATCTGTCTAGGTTTAGCCAAAAGAAGACAGGCAAAATATTAGAAAAGACAGGACCCCAGAAATTACCAGCCTTTTCATGGAGTACTTTCTTTGCTGGTCTGAAAACATGAAAGATCATGTTATTCCAGGAACAAAGAGTGTACACACCAATTTCTGCTTAGGTATTTCCAGTAGTCATCCCTATTTCAAAGTTTTCAAGTACTGGCCACTATTTTTCCTTCTCTGATGCCATTTCTTTTTTAACTGATAACAAAGCTTGAATTACTTTCATGTGTCTTCTAGGGACATGTTCATAAAAGGAGAAAAGCTGCTCAACAAAGTTGATTCTGAACTGTTGATCAAAAAGCTGTCAGAACTCAATAAGGAAAGACTCAGCACACCAATTTATCAGGTAAAGGTCATTTAGAAAATGTCCATCTTATGGCCCATTAATCTTCTTATAAGTGTTTGTCTAAACAAAAGCATTGCTGATGATATTGAGGTAAAATTCTGTAAGATTATTGGCTAGTCATTTAGGTTTATTGTTTTATGATTGTCACATATTCCTTCTCAAGTGTATATGTACACTTGATAAGTCTGAGTAAACCACGCATAAAAGGTTATAACGACTGGTACAAAATATTTTCCAGCTGTTATGATATTTGCCCAGTATGGTCTCTTTATCTGAGGAGACATGTAAGTCGAGATAAAATCGATGATGATTGGTTGATGATCATTGCCTGTTGCATGTATCGGAGGGTAGTGTGCAACAGTGCAAATGGATAGTTACTATACGAGTGTATCAGAGTTTTGTTATCTTTTATATGTGAGTATGTGGAGTTTAGGTGTTGATTTCAAGGTATGCATGTAGTCTTGATGACATATGTTAGGTTATTTAAGTATGCATGTGTGTTTGTAGGTTTTGGAGATGAATACTTTGATATCTCTGTAACTACATGAACCTTGGTATATTTTATAATGAATAGTTTATGTGTTCGACAGGACTGTAATGATTCATACTGAACACCTTTATGTATTTCTAGGAATTCCAAGGACTGTAATGATTCATACTGAACACCTTTATGTATTTCTAGGAATTGCAAGGACTGTAATGATTCATACTGAACACCTTTATGTATTTCTAGGAATTCCAAGGACTGTAATGATTCATACTGAACACCTTTATGTATTTCTAGGAATTCCAAGGACTGTAATGATTCATACTGAACACCTTTATGTATTTCTAGGAATTCCAAGGAACCCTCAATGTTCAGGAGCTTTTGGGCTATCAACCTGTCCTAGAAACTGGTATGTTTGAAGAGACAGGCAAAGTGTGTGTGTGTGTGTGTGTGACTTAGATTTGTAATGTAGCTTTAACAATTTTTCACTCATAACGCCACAATGTCTGCATTGTGGCAGTTCCTACTGATGTCCAGCACTGTGACATCATGCTGCAGACATGTACCACCTGAAACATGGGGCCAACCAGTCCTAAAAGTAACCGCTTAATGCTGAACGATGAGTCAGGCAGCTGATAGTAACATTTTATAAGTCTTTGGTATGACTTGGACGGGGTTAGAACCCGAGATGTTCCGATACTGTGGCAGATGCTCTAACCACTTACGCCACCAGAGAGGTTGACACACACATACATACATACATACATACATTTAGACTTGTTGCTTAATGTAGCTGCTACTTACAGTATTTAGGGCATATTGTATTTTGTATCAGTTTTGCATGAATTTTATTTATGTTAAAGTATGTGAACAGGAATGAGAGAATTTGGACCATTTGAAAATGTTAGATTTGGTGCTCCCTGCATGTTTACAAAATACACATAGTGTGTGTGTGTGTGTGTGTGTGTGTGTGTGTGTGTCCCCCGTCATAAAAAACCAGTGACCCTTTGTGATGGGCCAACGATCCATTGTTCTATATAAAGCAGTCATGAGTTAAGTAAAGCAATGAGTCATTTAAAAAGTAAAGAGCAACTAAGAAAATTGGATGGGCCAAGTATCTCTTCAAATTCTTTCAGAGCAAAACAAAAGCTATATTTCCATTGGTAATATATAAGGCATATTCAAAATTAAGTTAAAAATGCCTGGACTCCCATTGAAACTGGCCTAAAGTATGTAATTGATGTATCCAATAAAGTTCTCTATCTTTCCGATCAATGATGCTAATAAAACTTTGGATCAGATTGTATGATTTTGTTTTCTGATAATATACACATTTAGCAACTGGGGTGACTAGACCACCCTAGCAGATGGGAGGGAACACGGCCACATCCCATCAATGCAATCATCATCTTCAACATTCAGAATTAAGTTGAACTGTATCTGTTATAATTGTCATGCAAACTGATGATAAACCATCACAAGGAGAGCCATTTGTATTGAATGTATAGAGTTTAATGGCTCCTGTGTGCAGCCAGTCCTGACTGTATGGGAGAGGTAGGTAAGTTTAGATATAAAAAGATACACAAAACAAAAGATAAAGCCAAAAATGGGTAAGATCCTTCAAATACATTTCTAATTTTTCATATAAATTGCTCTCCTTGTGAAAGTTCAAGACCTTCTCAGTTGGAACATTGTCACAGGATACATCCCAGGGCTAAACCAACTAGTCGTCACTTCTTATGAAGTAGAGGACAGTGCATCAAACCTATTAAACATCACTGAACATGCGGTGGGGGAGAGACACAAAAGAAATGGAGATGTTTCATAAAAGGCTATCAACATAAAAAAACAACCGATCTTCCAACATAAGATGAATGAAGCCAATAGTTTTACTTTTTATTTGAACACACACTCTTCTCAGTATATTGTATCTATTTTTAACTGCAAATCATATTTGCTTTTTGAATCCTCTGCATACAATATAAATAAAAACCACATGAAATATCAATAATGAAATAATAATGAAACACACAATGTGAAAGAACGATTGACTATTGTGCCAGAAGATTATATTAATGGACAGTAACAAAATTCGTTATTGTTCATGGAATGTGATCCATAAAATTCCCCGCATCTCTCTATGTACCTACTTATACCTACATATACACATACATACATATCTACATGCATATACAAAACACCTATATATGCAACATCATAAAAATTGAATGCCTACACTCGAATAAATGCACATACATGTACATATATATGGGAGGTTGTGTAGGGGCGGCGGTGGGAGTTAAAACTTAAAATTCCACACCAAATATTTTCAGAATCTAGGATTACGTCTCTGCTCCTCTGCTGTTCAGTTGAAAGTGATGCTAGTTACCATTCAGTAACTGTGCACAGTTGCAAGCCCTGACTAATGACTGGCCAGTGAAACCCATGTGACCACTACGGAGCAATTCAATTGGCCCTTCCGGGCTATGTTCACACTGTCATAATAGAGTAAGATAAAAGGTAGACCCAACCTCCTCACAGCACCCATAAATGTACTTACGCAGGCGTAAGTAGTTTTAAGAAACCTCTGCATGTTACTGGCTAGATCTGTTTAATTAGGAGACTAGAACTAAATGCATGCTTTGAAATTAAGACTTTGTCAGGGAAAGGGCAATTAGTTTCACACAAACAAGAAAACTGGCAATAAATGGATAACTTAAGTACCAAAGGTAACTATGAAGATACAGTTGCTGTTTTATAACTGAAGGGGCCAAATTCAGGACAGCTTACTTTGAATGCTATGAATTTAAATCAAAAATATGTATACCTATTTGATAAATAAACGTGTTTGTTTTTTGGGGAGAGGGGATGCAAATTATTTTTCTTTTAATTGGTAATTATTTAATAATCATGTTTTTAACTAATGTACGAGGATTTTTTTACAGATATTCAGATCAATGATGCTAAATCTGATACCAGTATTATCAGTGCCTTGTCTAAAAGTTCCCTCTCCATGGACAGCCAATCAGTGGACAGTTGTGATGCCATCCGCAATCTTCTCCACGGAAAAAGTATGCTATTGCATAGTGGTCTACATAGTTAATAAGAGGGACTGTGGGGCGGGGGGAGAATAGAGAAAGCAAATCATCATAGCAAAAAAATTGCTCTTTCTGCCAAATAAATTAATGCATCACTCTGGATTTAGCTTAATCGGGCTTCAAAAGTCTCAAGTCTATTGATGTAATTAATTATTTATTTTTTATGTTAACTTGGTATGAAAAAGTGTATTATTGCTTAGAGGTCTGTAATGCTAGTGAGAAGTCTGTACTGTTACTGAGACTGAGGGAGAAAGTGGTTGGCAAGAGAAAAGAGAAAATCATAAAATAAAAGAGTTTGCTTGATTTTCTTTCTACATAATGAACTAAATGCATAATTATTTACATTAGTAAAGGCCTCAGATTCATAATTGTTTGTTTCTTTTTCATTAATTCTAATATGAACAAGAAAAGTTAGAATGAAACATTATATAACCCCTGGTTTTTTTCCCTTAAAAATGGAACGGAATTACAAAATCAGCTATTATGCTACAATCACAAATTCTTACAGATCATAACACCAGAGTTCGAGGTTACAAAATGTAATAAATCAATATAGTGGTAGGGATTTTTTAGTTATTGTTTTAAGTTTAATATAATTTTTCAGCATATGATATTAGCTGTATATAGCAGCCTGTATATCTTATCAAAGAAGAACTTACAGACCCACACTGGCCAAGCCTGAAACTCAAACCAACATGGACAGAGGCTAAATATCAGTAATCTGTAAAGGCAAACAATTTTGACCACTAGTCTCATTAGATGTGATAGAATATACATTTGAATGTGACATAGTGAGTTGCATCAAGAGTGTTAATCACAATACTGTCAACTTCTGATAATAAACTTGGATTTGTTCTCGGCCAACAGGGTAATTGAGAGAGTTTGCCAGTAGCTTCCCATAGGTCGGTTCTTCTTCCCAAGTTCATCCTCCACCATATATACTGGTTGCCACGTATAAGCCTATCATGTGCTGAAAAACTGGTGTTAAGCAGTCACTACAACACAAACACTGAATAGTCAAAGTCACTAAATTATAACCAGTAAGTCACTCTGCCGAACTGCTAAAAAATCCAGAAGAATGTTGTAGCACATGCACTGCCCTCATCTTGGGTCTTCCTTCCATATTTTCCCCAGCCACACCCAGAGACTGAAGCTGGTTTAAATTAAATCCGCCAATCAGCCTCTGGGGATCAATCCCACCCCGCCCGAAATCAACTGTATGAACATGTGTACCTTCACAACATGAGAATTGAAGTTAGATAAATATGTTGTGTTGAATGTATCAACAAAAGATGTGACAAAAAATTATATGAGGCACCATATATCACCGAATACTGTAATGTGCACCAGCAAAGGCTGATGAGGGTCATGTGCTACCAGTGAAACTCTATTCATGTGGGAATGGGAATTTATATAGAGGTGCAGCTATGCCATGTGTGTGGTAATGATAACAGTAAGAATGACAGTGTGCTGACCAAACTGCCAAGTAAAGAGTGTGCATGCTGAGGGGAGGAGAGGCACAAATTATTTTTTGGCATTATTATTATTGCAAGGTCCTATATGGCGACAGGATGGGAGACCAGTATTACAGATGTTTCAAGATACCTCACACAAAACATGTAACCTAAATCTGCATATCTAACCAGTAAAAACAAATCTTGCATGGCTATGACAGTCACCTGTCCATGCAGACCATCTGAACATCTTCATCGAAGAGCATCTAACCAACATAGAAAACGTCTCACTGGGGAATTTGCAGTTTTTGGTACAGTCGACTTTATAAGCTGGCAGAAAATCTTGCCACCACTGGCAAAGCTGTTTCCCAATGGCTAAGTATAAAGCAAAAACAGAATTGCTTGACCTTTTGCTTTACAGTGGGGTCTACCTATAGGATTACATGTGCAGCTTGGAGAAATTCAAGGATAAAGGCCCAACCCTGCCTGTAGAGCCATGCTACAGACATATAAGCCATTACAAGATAAATGAAAAGATCTATGAGCATGTGTGGAACATGTGGAAAACTCTCACAATTCTGGGAGACTATAATCATGATTTCTAACTCATAACCAGTGTACTTCTGCTGGCAGAAGTGTTTGATTCATTTAATTTAATAACATATTGATCAAGGTCATATCCTGGACTCAGCTCACTGTTATGGATCACCTGGTATGAGCTGGAACTCCCTCTGAAACAAGGCTTATGTTAAGGTCGAGCTGATGACAGACATCGACATGAACCTGTTTATTTAGATGGGACATTGTGGCGGTATTTTGATAATGAGCAGGCACCAAATAAATGCAAACAATCCAATATGCCCATACTGTGACAGTGAAAGTCAAGCAACTAAATTGCCTACCTGGACATCAACAAATTCTGTACCTGGGCCATGATGCATAGTCTTCCCGCTGATGGCTTTGAGAGTATCAATCTGCCCACATTTGAATCCGTCATAGTGGATTCAACAACGGAAAGCATCTTGAAGTCAATCTTGAATATCCTGAGTAGCTTCATCACAATGCCACAACATCTAACCACTGGCCCATGAGGTACTGTAGTTTCTCGCAAACATAACTTCTCTGCAGAATATCAATCCAGAAAGATGGTATATAGATGTCTGGACTGATATGTCAAACCTCATAGCCAGGGTGAACACTTTGAGAGACTACACAGGGTTGATAGCTCAGGTTTATCTCACCTTCGAGCTTTCCATAAGCATATAGGTAATGCACCAAAGTATTTGAGGCCAGGTGGTGCTTTTTCAGACCAGTGGGTAGTGTCGATGATGTTGCATAGACCCAGTGGCATTAATATCTTGTTTACCTGTAAGCTGTGATATCTTATTCTCTAAGGGCCACTGCAAAAGGCAGGAAGCTGTTGCGCCTATATTGGCTGATGTTTCTAGAAGAATTCAGTCACTTACCATTGGTTGGGCTTAGTGACATGAATAGGCAAATATGACACAAAATCAGTATGTGATGTGTCTCATGGGATCTGTTGTGAAATATGGTAACAATAGGTTGTGTATATAAAGAGAGGACTGAGCAATCAGTTTCATTCCAATGTTGTACTCATTCACATTTTTGGTGTTCCTGCTGTATGCAGACATGTTTTATGTTGTACTTAGATACTATCTGAGAGGAAAAACATTTGTTTGGACTGATCATTAGAAACAAAAGTGTGCATTATTTAGACTATAATTATTAATATTATGTTATTCTGGAACTGTTATGAGTTATTCGAAGGATGACTCATCCATCTTTACTTGTGTACAATTTATCAGGATTATTCTGGATTCACATTGTTAAGTTCCTCTTACATTTTCATTTATGACTTTGATAAATTAATTCTTTGTTAAGTGTTACAAAACTTGTTGATTTTGCTTCTTTCTTTTACTTAGTTTGTGATCATAGAGTTGTAACAGGACCTTTGTTGTGTCGTGGAAATCTAGGCAACCAAGGTCAGCCAGCTTCATATTTAACAAATGTTTGGCAATCAAGTAATACCCAACTTCAAGGCCATTGAGAATTGCCCCATGGTAAAGGTTTCTTCCAAGGTCTTTAGCATAGAGTGGTGTATACATCTTATTGCGTTCTATTCATATTTAGTAGGGTCCGGCAATTTTTTAAAATAATTTTCAGTGGCAAACTGTGAATTAAGGCAAATGCTAGGCTGGACACCAATGTAAGGCACACCCAGGGAACTTAAGGCTGGATATGGCACCCTCAGCAATTTTTTTTGGGGTGGGGGTGGGGGTGTTATAGTTGTGGCAACTTTACCTGCGTCTTTATCCTTCATGACTGCATCACTTCCCACATCTCTGGTTTCTGGTACCAGTAACGGTTCCAACTTTGATATTGCTGATGGTTCCGATTTTGATATATTTGACAGTTATACTGATGCACTCATTGTTTATTACTTTTTTAACTCTGCCTTTTCCAGTATGTTTGTATACTGGGGTTGGCCTCTCTCAAAGACAAACATTGTTTCATCAGCAATTTTTTTGTTTACCGGCATCAACTTTACCTTAGTTTTTAACCTTAGTGACTTGCATTGCTTCTTGCATCACCAGTACTGGTAACACTAACGGTTCTGATATTGGTATAGTTGACAGCTCTCATGTTGCACTCATTGTGTATCTGTTTTTTTTTTTTTATTCAATATGTCTGTATACTATCTGCAACTAATGCTAGTACCGGGCCATACCTGAAAACTTGGTGGCTGCTGATGTTGGTAGGAGACCTAAATGAGTGGGTCATTTGGAGCATCCATCACAAGGTACTTGCTGTTGTCTTTTTGAGGAAAAAGTAACTCAAAACTGTTGTGTACAGGTCAAGTAGAGATGACCCCAATGAAGCAGACATCCATGACCACAATTATGTCTTCTGTATCGCATAAGTTTTTGCTACCTCTTTATTGTTCATCGCCCTGAGGCCGGCAAAGATAAGAAGATGGCTCATGTGTTCTTTTTCTGCTCCAGAAGCAGCTAGCTCAAACAGGCAGTAAGGATGTTGTGCAGACTGCACGGCCAGATTACGGTCCTTGTAGGTTCTAGGCACACAGGTATACACCTTTCGGTAACATCATTTTTGTAAACCCTTGTTATAAGCTTTTCGGTAACATTGCATTCGTAGGGCCTAGGCACAGTGCCTACTGTGCCTATCTGATAATACGGCCCTGTCTGGCCTTCATTGTGCTTGACTCCCATCCCATTTAGAAGCACCTCAGTATGAAGATAACTCACATGGGTCACTGATAGCCTAACTTTAAGCAGGTTCAGGTTCGTGCTCCACATGCTGTCACCTCTATTCACCACTATCATCCAATGGCGCAGTACTTGGGTGTGCTGTACTGCCATTTTTTCTATGTACTGCTTCTGGATTATGTATGCGAGTTCAGCCTGGGTAAGAACATTGACTTTCCCCTGGCTGCATGTCCATAAGGATAAAAGTTAATATGGATACTCCTGTCAGGACGGACGTATAATACAGACAGATTTAGTTTATTTTTTCAAAGTACAATAGCTTTCATTACACATTATAACAGGTAAATCTTAAGGTTGTGTTATCAACTTAGATGCTAAAAAGATGGCAAGATCTGAGGCATACATTCTACTGTGTGGTTGAATCTAACCAGCGGACTGAAGTTGTTTTTTTTTTAATTCTTTTTGGGGTGACTCATAGCTTCTGTTATTTCATTCTCTGTTATAAAAATCAGTTGTGATAAGTCATTAGTTGAAACTAATGAAATATATACAATAACCATACTCATAATCCTATGCAGTAACTGCCTTTATAGTTTGAGTGACATTCTGAATTACTAGGCACTTCCTTTCATTCTTGGGTATTCCAAAGAGATTGAATTCAAACTTATCAACAAAAAAATTATGTGCAGGATAGTTTAAGTGCATTACCTAGGGGAGGACTCGCCTAGAAACAAACCGATGGATAGCAAACAAACCTTTCATAAAATTCCATACATGGTGTGAAGACACCCATTTTACTGCCGTCAGGGACAGTTGTACCAACACCCACCACACCCTACCCCATCTCCAGCCAGATTGGTGATGGGCATTATTTCAATCCAGCCTGTATTCTCTGGGTGTACGGTGATGCCAAATTTAGCCTGGCTAGAGAGCTGCACTGGGAGGTGAGTGGGCATGCATACGGTACAAGACTGCTCTGGATTTTTTTTAGCAGTTCGGTGATGTGATTTACAGGTTAGTTTATCTCAGATTACTTGGGATCTTCTCTCCCTTTCTTGTTAATTGGCTGGTTCATGTAGAATTGATGTTGTATAATGAATTCCTCAATACTTATTAATACAACATAATGGAATATTTAAGCGCCCGAAGACGTTTTAATACTTATTCTAAGTGACTGAGCACATAATACAAATCCATTGAACAGATAGAGAGCACTCTGAGAAGTTGCATGTGTATGTGTGTGGAGTAAGTTTAATCAGAATTGCAAAAGTAATCCACACATGGTCGTTGATGAATAACAAGGAGTTAATCGATGCTACAGTCTTGTATTTGACGCATTAGTTCACAGCATAACGATTTATATGGAATAATTTTGACACTGAATGGAAAACAACATACAGGTATAACAATACATACACACATGCACACACACACGAATTCAAGAATAATATTCAAATGGGTATTAATTTCTTTACAAATATATGGTACAAAATTGTATTGCAGAAGGTAACAAAAAAGAAGAAAATAAAGATAATAAACCTATGACACCAGCCGATAGTTATGACCGTGTCTACAATCCTTTCTGTTTCAATGGTAAGTAATTAATTAATTATTTGTAAACAAACATGAGGTATTTACATGAATAATGGAGAAACACATCAATAATTACTAGAAGACTTAACACAAACACATTGGAACACAGGAATTTAATTTTGCTTGAACAATAAAAATAAAAATTTACTTTTAATTGCATGCTATTAATTTAAGCAAATTCGCATGAAGAATCTGTAAGCAAGTTTAAACAGTTGTAAATGTGTTTCCTTGGAAACTCGTTAGAATTACACGCAGGAGCAGATCCGCAAAGTTAAACTACCATGTAACAGCTAGATATATGGAAACTACGAAACTAACCAGCAGCTAATCAGACTAGTGAGAATTATCTATCTTGTTCATGTGTTAGCTCAGCATCATCCATTTTTGTACGAGATGGAATAAAGAATGTTTCTCATTTCAATGGGAATATGCATATTAATTTTATTTTATTTTGTCAATGCAAAATTCGCCGTGGGTAATTTTAAAGGTTTTAACTATTAGCCAAGATTTTGTTTGAAATCAGTTGTTTGGCAAATTCTCCAACACAAATATTAGAACTTCCTCCAACCTAATAAGATTTTCTTGTGTGTGTGTGTGTATGTGTGTGTGCGCACGTCCTGTTTGAATACCGACAAAGTATAATTCAAGGAATAAATCACTCCTAATTTATGATAATGTTTTCACAATGTACATCTACTCAGTTAGCTGCCAATATATGTTTCTGCCAGTGACCAAGGCAAACAAAAGGAGGCAAAGGATAACAATCCATCTATTTCTGTTGATAGTTACAATAGACTATATAATCCATTTTGCTCCAAATGTCAGTTTCGTGCCTTAAAATGAATCTGGTGGATGTGTTGAAATAAATGATTAAGTACAGTTAGCTGCCAAAATATATTTCAATAGATGAACATGGAGAAGGAAAGAAGGTGGAGGAAAATATTCCCATTACCCCATGCCAGATTTCTGATGGAATATATCATCCTTTATGCTCCAATGGTAAGTCTCAAACTATATACACAGGTATGAGGTGTTGATAAAAAATGATGAATAGCACGAATCATATATACGTAAAAATCAACCCTACTAAAACCCAGAATTATGTTTTGTTTTTGTGCTAATTGTTGTTGTTTTCACAATGTATATTTACTACGGTCTGCTGCCAAGATATCTTTTTGGCAGATGAACAGAGAGCATACAAGATAGATAACTACCCCATTATCCCATCCAATCATCATGATAAAATATGTAATCCCTTCTGCACATATTCCATAAATATGAATTTATATTGTTCTTACAATAAAGTATATGAAACAAAAATTAATCATTGTACGAATCATTATTATCAATGAATGCTGTAATTGATTTGCTTTTTATTGTTTTGACTTTTGTTTGGTACCAATACCAGAATTTAAAAACAAAAAAAAAATTTGCATTAATTCAAACTTTGAGTTCTTTCTTGGTGAAAAGATGTTAAGGATGCATATTCGATCCATACATTGTAATTAAAATGTTTGAAGAACAGTTTACAATATATTTAGTAAAGAATGCTACCTACAATTTATTCCAGGAGATGAACCCGAAGAAGACACGAAAGAAGAGAATAAGCCATTGAAACCAGTCAACAGCTGTGGTAGGTTAAATCCATGCTGGTCTATTTAATGTCACAACACTTGACCATAACCATTATCGCATTATCTCACAAAATCTCGAAAACCAAAATGAGCGTACACTACTGTGAGATTTACAAATAATGAAAAATGTTGGAGCAATGATTCAAAAGTATATAATTATAGCCTAGATGATTTAGAGTTACAAAAGGCACAATAGTGTCATGAACCTACAATTTAATTTGCAGGAAAAAGGACGCTTTCAGTTATAAAAGATCGTGAGTGTGATGTTGACTTCCAGCAGTTCATGGTATGCACTGGCTTTCTTTAAAAGCTGAATGGACTGGAGATTGAACAAACATGTGTATCAGAAACTAATTTCCAGTAAATTTCTTGACTATTTAATAGAGAAAACCAAAACTTCGGTTCCTCAGTGATGAAAGGAACAAATTATATAAAGAAACAAACATCAATACTCATTTTTGCTGAAGGGCATGTCAGTGACATCAATGTTTCATGGAACAGATACCTTATTTATGTATCTGCAAAACTGATTTCATCCGTGACTATAATATAACACACAAGCTATTGAACAAGGTTCTTTTATGTTCAAAGTATACATGTTTAGATAATATTCAGACTCCAATAGAGGATTCTGAAAAGGGGTTGATGTTTATATTTTCAGGGTTTGAAATAACATTAGTTCATTAGTCAGAGGCTAGTAGTTTTCACAACTGGTTAAGAATGCACAAGGTTATTAGTCCAGTGGGACTAATACAATTCTGATTGTACAAACATTCTTTAGAATTTTGGGGGCAAATCTTTACTAAAATATTTGACTCCATTTAGATTTATGTGGGATTTATTTAAAATTCAAAGTTCATCAGAAAGGGGGAGGGGAGTCTGCCACCTTCTGAATCTGCTTAAACAGTGATTGGTTTTTCTTGATGGCGTGAACGAATTTCAAAAGAACATACTGAGTTAACATTAAAGCTCTAAGCAGGTGAACAAAATCAGTGGTATTTAAAGCACACTTTATACCTAATTATACATTTTCTTTGACAATTTCTTCCCTAGGCTGGCACAAACATTGAATCTATCCACCAATCAACCAAAGAAATATAAATAACCATGCATACATTCTTATAAGTTCGGGTCGTTCTAATTGGGTAGGTACTTATATTTTCATATTTGTTATTTCTCTATTTTTTAATTTAAAAAAGAAAATATGAACAGAACTCCATATTAGAAATGTATCCAATGTACCATGCAATTTTTAAATCAAATATGTTGTGTTTTAGGTGAGAGAAGACTTAAACGATGTGTAACGGCCGTGGTTATTACTGGGTATGAAAAGAAAGAATGCCTGGAAATGGATATCAAACCAGGTGAAGATATTAACATTGACCTATTTATATTTTCTGTTGTTTACTTTCTTTTAAAAAAATGTTTCAAAATCTTTGTTTATTGATGAAGCTCACTTAAAGTCATCATAAAGTTCATTTTCCAGTGTCAGTCATCTTAAGGCAAACCTAATTTGTTTCTTTCTCCCTTTTTCTCTCTTCCTCTCTCTCTCTCTCTCTCTCTCTATATATATATTCTAGTCATACAATTTTATTCAGTTCAGTTATTCACGAAAATGTTATATAGCTAATATGCACAGTCGACTGTATTTGCAAAAATTAATGACACTTGTACTGTATTATAATTTACTTTATCTTTCTATTTATCGATTTGTAGGTGACAAAGTGGAGCAATTGACACGTCCCAACTCCTTGGGAATGGTGTATGGACGAAAGAAGTCAGTGATCACATTAGGGAAACACGGTGGATTTATTCCATCCAGCTGTATTTTGCCTAGTTAAAACTAAAAAATGTCATGTTCCAATGCACAAACTGATGGAGAAGAGGGCATTATGACTGTTTAACAAAATGTTGGTTTCATCTCTCCTACGTCAGGCATCTTGTTTTTCTTTAGATAATTTAATTAGATTTTTTTTTAGCTGAAAAAAATGTCTCTTAACTAATGTATATGAACATATTTTAAAAGCGATTATTTTTTCTCTCTGTTATTATTACTCATCTGTCTCTCTGTGAAAGTAATCTCTTTTGTTCTTGAGCTTGTTTTAACACCATTGTCACATGCACATGAAATAAATATTTTAAAATGCTTGTCCTTTAATCATATTAAGTAACTATGTTCATGCTGCTTTAGGAGAAAGAGAGGCCTGCCAATGTATCCGTATGTTACGTGTTGTTCTTCTCCTCTTCGAATGACCTGAAT
Source organism: Sinohyriopsis cumingii (assembly GCA_028554795.2). NCBI lineage: Eukaryota > Metazoa > Mollusca > Bivalvia > Unionida > Unionidae > Sinohyriopsis > Sinohyriopsis cumingii. The sequence goes on along the minus strand of CM068826.1, from coordinate 78,686,994 downwards.
CGTGCATGTTAAATTTCATTTTATTATCTTGTAAGATTTTCCAACTGGAACATGTATTGAGATTTGAATTACATTACTTTCTGACAACTACATTGAAGCCTCAATTAGTGCTGATATAAGTACACTTGAATTGCAGACCCCTCTAATTCAATTGCAGACCTCTTCAAATCAATAAGATAAATTAATTCAATTGTAGGCCTCTCCAATTCGATTTTGGCCTGACAAATTTATGAATGGATTAAAGAGGTCATCAATTGAAATATAGATCTCTTACATTCAAGTTTAGGCGCTCTCATTTATTTGACGAGGTCTCTAAATAGTGTTTCTAGGTATCCAAACCCAATATCCTGAAAATGAAATTATAACTGCTCTTTTTATTATTTTGTTTGGGCTCACTTGAGTGCATTTGCATGCAAAGTAGGTTTACTCTGTTGCTAAAAATACAAATGGCTGTGCAAAAGAAGCAAATCAAGAGCCCAATACAGTAAAAATAGATGTTGTCTTGTGCCTGTAACTGAAGGAAATCAATCACATAATAAGATTTAGTTGCATGTGAAGTAGGGCATCCTTCAAGACAAATATTATTTTAAATTTGTTTACTATACTACTCTAGACCACTTGCAGTTATATATTCCTCAGATCGTGTGTAGAAGAATGAGAGTCTAACACAACCAATGAATATTTGTTTGAATTTCAACATTTCACAGCTGGACTAAATTTAAATTTTAGAGTTTGACCACAGTGAAATTGCACACAATAAATTTACACCAGTTCAACAAAACAGACAGAATTTAAGCAAAACGTTCAGCTTGAAACAACACAAATTATGAAGTTTATAAGGAAGCTGTATTTTTCTCACCCCTATAAGCATGGTAAGATATAGTGGTCACATTTGAGGTAGGCTGATAAATCAGCCCTTCACCCGTGGTGATATTGATTTTCAGGTGAGGGGCTGATATCACCTATTCATTAAAAGCTGCAATTATCTGCATTCAAATTTGGCTGCACACATTGATGTATATTTGATATACTTACTGTGGCTGTGCAGCTACCATCAACTGAAGGGTTCTTTTGGTGACATGTAGATTATATTTCCTGAGCAAATCATGTGTCTGGTGACTTGTAAATCCACCTGGAATAGCACAACCATCTGTCCTGTGGCCATTTTGAATTTTGTGCTTGATATGGCTGTTACCAATTACCGGTATGTATCTAAAGTGTACACATGTTTGTTCTGGAATGATTTGCATGCATCAAAATTGCATATTTAAATGAACAGGTGACATCAGACCCACTACGTCTTCCATCAGTATTAGGCGGCGATGACATCGACATGTTGAAGTTTTGTTTTAAAATTTGTGAAAGTCACAGGTCTTCTAAATCAGTGACTGAATCTTTGAGATAATATAATTTCATGTCTGTTGTATGCGATGTGTTTCTTGCATCACAGTGAACAATGTTTGCATTAGAATTTTCAAAGTCACATATCGTCCACATCAGTGGTTGCATACAACTAAAACATTAGTACATCAGTGTGGAACAAAAGTTTATGACACATGATAGGATGTATTGTCCTGCCTGTCTCGCCTGCTTAAACACAGCCTGATAAAACAGACCCCCAAATGTGTGTCAGGACTGATGGATGGTATTTAAGTCTGCAGAAGTCACCAGTTCATTACATGGTGCAATTCGGTGCAAATACAGTTGTCCGCACAAATTAGTGTACATTTATACACTTTCTGTTATTTTTCACAGCTCTTGAGCTACCGTTTTAAGTAATGACCTTGTTCCATCATCCTAAACAATATTCGTTTTTGTATTAAATTTGTTGATAGTTACCTTTTTTACTGTATTTGTGTAGAATCCATCTTTCAAAAACAACAGAATAATGCGTGAAAAGTTTGTTTTGAAATATGACCTTCAACACGTATACAATAATGTCATTATCAGCAAGAGTTACTATCAATACTACTGGTAATGTTGCATGTGAACTTTGGTCAAATCCTTGCATTTTATCTTGCAAGCTGTGTCCAGTCTATCATTTGACTTACTCAGGGGTTTTACCATATTATTGAATTGTTCTTCAGCATTATTAAATGTATGGGTCTTTCCGTTAACTTTTTTCTAAGACAGCTTGGGGAGCGAGGAGCACTACCGATATGAACTTCTGAGGCAGTGACGGTGTAAGATGAAGTTGTTTGCAATTGTAACATGCACAGTGAAGAGAACATTGGCATACCTGTATGTTACTTTCATGTAATGTGGCTAAAATTTCTTTGGCTAGTGTACTTGTGGAAACTGTACATGATTAGAGCATACTGTTAACTAAAATGACTGCTCCCTTTTGCTAAAACGATCAGCCTAAATTAGTGTAAAGTGCACTAGCTGTTATTAAAATAGGGAAAATAAATTTTGCCAGACTAGACAATACCAGCTTCTGAAATTGCAATGATTGAATTACAAAATACTTAAAATGTAAAGAAGTTATTGACTCTTTGAATACAATTTACCTCAGAAGTCCAGGAAGTGAAAATAACTGTTTGGAGCAAACATTTTTTATAAGTGTACATCAGAAGTAAGGCCTAGCAGTTACTCTATAACTCAAACTACACCCATCAATCATGCAATAAAATAAGGCTATTAAAAGAATTTTTAAAAAAAATAATACCCGATATATACAAGGTCTTTTAAAAAAAACAGGTAGGAAAACCTGGAATTTTTTTTATTTACAACTCAAACCTAAGCATAATACGAAACAATAGCAACATCTTGGTCAAATTTAAGTTGCCCTGTGGCTTCTACCTTTTCACATAGGAAATCAGCCTTAGTAACAAAATCACACACACACACACATACATGTACATACAGTGCAACCCCGCAATAATGCGCACTGCTATAATGCGAATTCGGATATAACACAGTTGTGGCATGGCTCCCAAAATTTATATATATTCTTATACATTTTAGAGTCAGAATTTTGTTTGGTAAGTGTTTCATTTTGCCAACCACTACAGTGTTTTCTTTTATTTTCCTTCATTATCAAGGTATATTTTTCATGTAAATTTCTTGCATTTGTTGCGGATGCTACCAAATCCTTTAAAATGGGTACATTTAGAACCTCACCACTGTTCTTAACATGGTCACAAATCAACTTCTGTGCAGCCATTGATTCATATCGACTGCTGTGCAACCAATTACTTATATTTGTTGAGAGAAATAGCTCTTTGTTTTATGAAATACCTCACCCCACATTATCTTGGCCATGAGACTACACAATCAAAAGTTTGGTTAAGTAAAAAGTTAAGCGTATCTTTTTTCAGACATACGCTCTGAATACAATTCATTTCATATGCCTGAAAGAAGAGGAAAGTAGATGCCAATTGCAGAGTATTTAACAAAGAGTGGATGTCAAAATACTTTATTTTTAACTGATGAGAAACGGAAAGCTGTGTGTTTACATTGCAGAGAAAGTGTGACAGTATCAAAACAATACAGTTTAAACGGGCATTTTGAGAGCAAACATGCATCCAAATCTAAAAACATATCTGCCAAAGAGAAAATTGGGAAAGCTCAGCAGTGCTCCACATTGCAAGAACATAAATGACATCTTACTTCACCATCTTTGGTTATTTATATCAAAGACTTTCATCAGCATACTCATTTGAATTTCTTTTTTATGCTTCATTTCAATAATGAATGTAAGTTGTAAATAAAAGTTTAGAGTTAGTTTTCTTATCATTCAAGATTTTACAAGTGTTCACAAAACAGTTTACAATACATTACGCCTCCTAAGATAAACTTCGGATAAACGTGTATTCAGATAATTATAATTAAATGTATTGATTTTGTTGTGGAAAGAAAATAATGCAGTCTTTTTCCAAAAAATTGTGAAGTAATTTCATTAATATATTAGAAATGTGCAGCCTGCGATGACTTGGTACAATTGGTGAAGTTCCCCACTCTCCCACTAAAATTAATGCCCACCCATAATCTAACCTCACAAGTTTTCCAGGTGCAGTACAAGCTGCAAGCACACCAGGATTTATGAAACATCCACAAGGGACATCGCAACATGTCTGACAGACCATTGTCTAGAAGGCAAACCATTGGTTTGTCTGTTTTGTAATAAGCCAAAAATGATATTAAGTGACTAGAAAGTAATCCAAAGAATTGTATTTTTGCTTCGGCCAACTTGTCTTATTTGTCTGCACTTAATATATTGCAAGATTAGTTTCTTGAGTTGGAGATCTGTGATTCAACTGCACCAGCATACCAGTACTTGACCATATCTAGCCAGATTCTCAGATTTCTTCTGCACACACGATCATTCCAGTGACTTGCAAACTTAATTGTTATTTTAGAGTTACATGACATTTTCTCTCTAACTAGCTGGTGAAGCCTTAAGCAAGTAATAAAAGGCTTGAACATACTGATTTGATCTGCGGTTTGGTAGAAAGTGTAGCAACCTTGAAAGCATTGTGCACAACGTGCAGCCCACTGGACATTACGTTCATAATTGATGTATTTGCATTATAACTTTCCTTAATCTTCTTATGTATCAAATAAAAAAATTCCAGGTTACACTTGGTCCATCCATACTTTTATAGACAGGTTTCTGAATGTTGATGTTACTTTCTAATACTGTACTTGTAAAATGATTGGCCATGTCATCTGCAGTTGCATGCCCATGACACTGGATCCAAAATACTTTTTTTTTAATAACTGTGCCACCTTGCCAGCACTAATTGGAAACATCTTTATTCAACCATCACATTTAAATAATTGAGAAAAGCGGATGGGTTAAAACTGATATAAACAATCTTATAGATTTTCATGTGGCATTTAGCTGGAAAGATAATGGAACTCCAAAGAGGGAAAAGAGGAGACTAGGAAGAGAAGACTTTAAGTAACAGTCCATACAGTGTGACTCCTAACATCAACTGAGGTGATTCTAAAAGTAAAGAAGAAAGAACCCATAAATGTCAATTCTCCTAATGTGGAAACCTCTTACATGTCGATTCTGCGTTGTCACTTATATTGCTACAATTGAAAATATGCAATGCTAGTTGATATTTATGGATATGAGTTGACAAACCTGGTTAAATCCACATCTGCGCCTCCAGATGGGTAGCAGCAGGGAGAATGAATAGACTAATTTTGGAGCATGTCTTTTTTGAAAATAAAGCTTCATATGAAGAAACAAAAATGAAAATACAAGGTCAATAATGTCAAACTGAAGCCTCCAACTGAACGAGATTTTCTCTAATTGGGTTAGCTCATTTTGTTACTTTATTGTTTGTCGCTAGTGTTTTCAAATTTGTGTGTTTGTTTACCCACCTGGAAACTCATTTTTGGTCGGACCCTCCCTGCTGATGTCGCGTAACCAAAATTGTTATCAAGACCTACATGATATCACGACCTAGGATCATGTAAATTTATCATGATAAATCTGTGTTGGGTAGATTGCGCTTTTGAAAAAAAGTTTTTTTAATTTAATCATATCCATATCCTCTGAACCCCAAGTCTGATGATTATTTCGCAGAGTATGTGTAACAACTCCATTAAACTTAACTAAAATAGTGCAGTTATCTCTGATCACTTTAGGTATTTGTGTATATCTCTGAGTAACATAAATCATGTATGTGTTTTTGTGTCTGCCTCAAGAAAATATCCAAGCTGGATTTGATTGTTTGTCCAGCATCACATCATCGTATACTACGAGATTATTATAAATCCATCGAGGTCATCTACAGATGGGGCTTCATCAATATCGGTGATAAAATCAAGAATATCATTGCCATCCTGGTCCAAGAATTTTGCATTTTCATTAAACTCTTTAAGCACATCGTAGCATATCTGGTCATCCACAGATGGTGCCACTAAATATAATTTATCCCACTTGAGCTATCTTGTTATAAGATTAAGTAATAATTGTGTCTTACCAGATTCAGATGGACCTATGATAATTCCTCTGGTAGAATTTGGTAGCGCTGGATGATGCTTGACTGATTCTTGCTTTCGTGTCACTGAGAAATCAATGATATCCATGTTGTGCAACTATGATAAATAATGTGGATTTATATTTTGTTTGATGCAGAGCATCCACCCCCACCAATGGATTAACCAAAAAAAAATAGCAAAAAACAATAAAAGCATGCACTTACAGGTAAGGGTGTAAAATGTAGTACAAGCAAATACAAATTTATCTCCCTTGACAAGTCCATGAATAAAGGTGGTGATATCACTGCTTCATTTGGAAAATTACAAGGAGCTCCATGGACTAAATTCCCAGTAGAAAAACATCTTCCTGGATAAAATGATCGTGGTCCTGGAACCCGACTTGATATCCAACTTGACTAGCTAGATTAACCAAGACCTGGAGAGTATCTAATAAATGTGCTTGATCAAAAGCATGTCACGTTCATGATGTAGTGTATAAAAATAAGGATTTACAACAACAACATATTGCAGATGTGAACTTGATTCGCTTGTTAAATTCATAAAAAAATAATTCTCTCAGAGAAAAACTTGCTAGCTTACAAGTAATCAGCGATAAAAGGTAAACTAGTATTAGGGGCCAGTAATTAATCAACCGATTATTATTATAATGGAATCGATTTCTTATAGCTCAAGATGATATTGGAGGGGTAGAGCAGCGATTAGTAAGCTTGCTGATGCAGCAAATGTCACACGTTCTGATGCTGCAAATTGGTTAGCATGACAGGCAATATGACAAATTGATCTACAACCACCAAAACAAATTCAGTATGCACATTTTGATGTCAGCGCTCCCAATAAAGTTCATCAAGCAGATATTTTATTTTTACCACATGATACTATTAAAACTGGTAGATGTCAATTACGCATATACAAATACATGTATGCATTGACTGTCGCTGAAGTTGCAAGTAGGTATACAAAAAACAACCACTATCAACTAAAACAGCAACCGAAGTTGCAACTGAGTTTGAACCAATTTATCAATGTGGTGATCTATGATGGCCACAGTTGCTACAGGTTGATCCTGGTAAGGAATTTCTTTGATGAAAAAATATAATGTCAAAATCAGACGAGAGCACACCACAATTCATCGTGATCAGGCAATCATTGAACGATTTAATCGAACACTTGCTGAGAGGTTATTTGGATATCAGTATGCAAAGGAAATAATTCAGAAAGACAAAAGATCTCGCGAATGGGTTGCAAGACTACCAATAGTCATAGATGCGTTAAATAATGAAATTACTCATACAATTTCTATGAAACCCATTAAGGCGATCAAAAAAACAAAAAAACAAACAACAACATATACCAATAGAATGATATGACTCCTTCTCAAAACAACCAGTACTAGGTAATTTGACTGTAACGTATTTATACGAACCTGGTGAACTTGAAGGTGGTAAGAAAAAGTGAAACTGTTCCTATTTGGAGTGTGACGACACATAAAATTTCCAGCGTGGTAAAACCACGGGTATATCTGCAATCTACAGATTAGATTCAACTGCTCCTCAACGTGGATTTGTACGTGAACAATTACAAGTAATTTCTAAAGATACTCAATTACCACAGCGTTCACCTTTGGGAACTAGCGCGTCAACGTCGATTACATTCAAGATAGGTCAGCATCACATTTTCGCGTGTGTGACCAAGACTACTGTTAAACCTATCTACGATAAATTGTCTTTAATTATTAATTGCATACTGCCACACCATTAGTGTCTTACAGCTTGCACACTGATTATTCTGTTGTTGTTTCATTATCATGATAAATTCAACATCAAGATCAAAGTCACGTATATTTTTTATTGTCACACTGTTTTGTAACTAGTTTTTTTCTTGCCTGATCATCGTTGATTTCCTGAGTTTGATTATTATTTTCTGTGAAGTCTACAATAATCCTCCACAACTGAAATATTCTTCTTACTCGAGACACTGCGAGATAAACTAAATTTGACCATTCAGAGCAATCATCAACAATCCAAAATAGTTAATCCTTGTGACGAATGAATCGTTTTAGCATATCATAGAGTCGTAGAGTTTTGTCCATCATTAAAACTCTTTCAAAAATACTCACAGGAACTAAAACAATATCATTTAACAAAACATTTTGTTTCCTTGATTCTGTCAAGGAACCTGGAATTTTAACGTCGATATTTTACCATGGAGTATCTGCTGGGCGACAACCTAATGATACAGTTAGATTTGAAAAGTTTCTGAAATTATCTCACGCATTATTTCACACTGAATTTTATTTGGTTGTAGTCTGATGAATTTCTTAAGCTCCGTTAATTCTGGATCAAGTGCTCTATGATCATCAGTTATTTCCTTATAATAATCAACAAAATTCCTCAGCCTACTATTAGGTCTTTTTACGGTAAATTGCGAGATAATTGATCAGGATGTAGAGGAAATCAAACAGAAGGTTGCGGTTGAGCATGATTATCACACATGATAACAGCAGTATTATTTTTTTCAACAACCAATCAAGAATTATTTTTAATGTCTCTAGCGGCACTGTACGTATTTCATCCCAGATAATAATCTTTGGAATATTTCTTTTCACCCATTCGTTCAGGAGTCCATGCATCTCCATTCCATCGGAAGAAGCTGTGATAAGCGTGAGATTTAACTCATTGTTCGTTCATTTCTCTGGCGAGTCTATGTGAGGGGTTAACACAATTACATCAAGTCCACGAAATAATTCGATCACACGTGTTGTTTTACCAGAACAACCTGGTCCATTAAGATGAACAGTCTTATGTCTTGTCACATGATCATATACAGATGGTGATGATGAAAATTCTGATATTTGATTATTTCTGCAATAAATATCCTTAATTTCAACGTCGGCCGATTCAGGACAGCTAAGTATCTTTTCTTGTTTTATTCTCCGTTCACCCCATGGTGCATCAGCGCCGATATGTAGTTCAAGCAATCATGCGTTGTTTATCTTGATATAAAATTAATATGTGGCGACTCTGTCAGCGGCATCAGGAGATCTATTTATCATCGATAATACATTTATCGAAACGTACGCGAGCATTGAAGAACTTAAATGAGAAAACTGCGGTGACTCACCATCAGTGTAACTCAAAATTGTACCTAATTTAGTTCTGTTCAATAATTTAACATTACTTCGACTTAGAAATGTGTTTCTCTTTGTTGTATCAGCAATTATAAAATCTAACTCTGCGTTATATGTCATTATTCTTGTACAATTGTACAATGTCTTTATGATCTTATGATCATGCTTGGGTAAATGTGCCAATTATTTTTCTGCCAAGATCTTTTGCTATTTTACTCTCAAAATCAGTTATATCAGGATTTTCATCATCAGAAATGTTTCTTTTGTTGTGGTAACCAAATTAGTTTCTGCGGATGATATGATATAATTGCTTCATTTACAATTAACGATATCATTATTTTTACATCAAGCATATACCGTAATAAAACTATTGGAGCCCAGCCGCGTTCGCTAAAATGTTTTCCATACGAAACAGCGACAGTAGGATGAAGGTTTTTCAGTACAAATTCGAATGACTCAATACAAGCAAATCGAGTCAAATCAATGTCTGGTAAAGATCCGTTTATCGCAACTCTGGTCATTTCGTGTGTTGGATGTCCAAATATACAGAAAACTCTCCCATTCCAAGAAAACTTCTAGGGTAACATGCAACCATATCAAGCGAGATAATATCTTTATAATCAAATCTGGTATTTCACAATCCACCGTGTCCTTATTCTACATACCTGCGTTGTATTTCTTAATGAAACTCCAAACGTGTTGGTTTCCATGAATTTTCCTTCAGAGCAAAATGAGCAGCAACTGACAGAACGGTAAAACAATTAGTAATTGTTCAGTATCGTTATGTGTATATTTCAACGCAAGATTTTTCATTTCTTCGTGGAGAGATTCTGTACGATAAATGTCTCATTTAGGCCGTACAAGCTGATCATACTTTCCATCATCGGAACCTTGAAACTTTCACACGGACACAGGGTCGCTTTTACTGATATTTCTGATAAAATCAAGCATATCACCGTTATAGAATTTAACAGTTCGATTTCATGGAAATATTTTTATAGCCGAGGTCCACGCATACGCATTACGATCAAAAATATTTATCGGAGCTCCTTTCGATTTAAATTTCGATTCGTACAATATCACTCTTGATATTGGTTTTATATCTAATGATTCAAACAAAGAATAACTGTAAGTGGTTAATGATAGGTTATACAACTCCCTGTAACAAAGACTGCGTAAACGAATTATGTGGACTTCACCTATAAAACGTATGAAGAGGGAGTCTAGGACCACAACTGTGTTTGAAGTGTCGTGTTGGGGTTAGAGAAAACACGTAGTTGTGTGTGTAATGTGGTGGGGAAAAAACAGAGAGCTGAAACGATATTATGATTAAAAAAATATAACACCTGCAATAGAAAGGTCATAAAAAACGATGTAAAACATACTATTATCAAAAATTATAAGGCATATCGTGAAGGTGTAATTAGGATCTGTCTATTAAAAAGACCAAGCAGTTTTGCTAATAATAATGGTTATCTGATGTTTGGTGTTGATGGGAAGAAAAAGTATTGCTCTCATATGTTCGTGTACGAGTGTTGTTTACGGAGTAATTGATATCGGTCTTGTGATCAATCATATTAATTGAGATCCGAAAAATAATTCCTTGAGTAATTTGCGGTTTATGACTCAAAGAAAGGACTGGAAATTTCGTGGTCCTGGTAAATATAAAATAATTGCTAAAAGGGAGGTTAAATCCGCAAATACAGAGACTGGTGAATAAATAATATTTCGATAAACGAATGCAGTCAGCAAACATTTTGATATTTACATGCCTTATCTAGCCTGTATTGTACAATATCATTCGCTTATAAATAAATTAATTAGATAATTTTTACCTGATCGTGTTGTAAATAATATAACCAAATCGGTATTTTCAAAGAAATGCAAACAAAGGTATCTTAATTCAGAGTACAAATCTATTTTAAGACAGAGAAATTCAAAGTCATTGACTTTGTCATTGGAGGTAGTCAAGGGATATAACTCTGTCATATAAAGGTAGAGCCTTTATCTTATAAATATGTTTTGATTACTGATGAATAATGTTTTATTGGTTGTATTTTTAAGAAACATTATCCTTATTTTTCTGAATCTGTCAGGTTTCTTCCTTCTAGGTTTTGTCAGCGATAATAATTAGGAAAAAAAAAAAGAAAATTACAAGCAGTGAATTAGCTACGCCGATTGCGTGAACTACATTTGGATTTCTAAGTATTGGTTTGCTTATATGCCATAGGACCCGTTGTATTACAGCAAAAGTTCACCCACCGACAATGTTACGACGTAGTGGGTTCCCTTTTGCACTCCCCGCGGTTGATAATTGGGGAGAGTGTGCAGAAATCTGTCGAACGTAGAGAATGTCCCCTATATGTATTGTGCTGTCCATAGAGTTAAGTTATATAATAAGTTAGTTTTGTGTCATCCTTAGAATTAAGTTAGATAAGATTATATGTTGTGCCGTTCTTGCAACTAAGATTGTATGTACTCTAAATATTTCGTTTCGCACTCTGAATTTCTAGCATGTCGTTTGGTCATGCATTTGGTCTCGTGCAGTCGATATGCACAACAGACTGTGGTGTAATATTATACCCTTGCACACAAAATGAGACATGCCTTTAAAAATTATGTGGGATGAACAATGTTGTCAGGTACCGGTTGTTTGGCTAGAGAATCAAAATGGCGGATATGGAAGTACACACGTTTTGTGACGTCATGTGAAAACAACGGATAGCAAAAGGAACTGGCTTTTACAATGGACCATATTGCAATACGCGTGTGGGAAGAGTTGCCGTTCCGGACATCCTGCATTAAAAATAGAGGCTATCACTGCTGGGTAAATGTTCTTTATATTGACTCGGAGATCGGCATTGTAAAGTCTGAGTAATATCATGACATAAAGGACATATACTTATAGTGTTAATAAACAAATGTAATAAGCACTCAGAATATGACGATTTATAATATATATATATATATATATATATATATATATATATATATATATATATATATATATATATATATATATATATATATATATATATATATATATATTGGAAACTAGTTTTATAATAAACGTTTGTTAAGAATGTATTTTATCTTCAGTTGAAATGAACCAATTTGAACACTTTATTTTTTTTACAAAGTTTTAATATTTGTCAAATCATGTTTTTTGGTATATACAGTTGTAATAATAGCAATCAAATCATATTTAGAAGTATATAATTTAAATAAATTGTAACTACAGTCAAGAAAAACCAATCACTGTTTTTGCAGATTGAGAAGGCGGCAGACTCCCCTCCCCCTTTCCGATGAACTTCGAATTTTAAATAAATCCCACATAAATCAAATTGGAGTCAAATATTTTAGTAAAGATTTGCCCCCAAAATTCTAAAGAATGTTTGTACAATCAGAATTGTATTAGTCCCACTGGACTAATAACCTTGTGCATTCTTAACAAGTTGTGAAAACTACAAGTCTCTGACTAATGAACTAATGTTATTTCAAATCCTGAAAATATAAACATCAGCCCCTTTCCAGAACCCTATATTGGAGTCCGATCATTATCTAAACGTGTATACTTTGAACATAAAATAACATTGTTCTATAGCTTGTGTGTTACAGTATATTCACGGATGAAATCAGTTTTGCAGATACATAAATAAAGTATCTGTTCCTTGAAACATTGATGTCACTGACATGCCCTTCAGCAAAAATGAGTATTGATGTTTGTTTCTTTACATAATTTGTTTCTTTCATCACTGAGGAACCGAAGTTTTGGTTTTCTCTATTCAATAGTCAGGAAATTTACTGGAAATTAGTTTCTGATACATTTTTGTTCAATCTCCAGTCCATTCAGCTTTAAAAGAAAGCCACAACATACCGTGAACTGCTGCAAGTCAACATCACACTTGCGATCTTTTATAATTGAAAGCGTCCTTTTTCCTGCAAATTAAATTGTAGGTTCATGACACTATTGTGGCCTTTTGTAACTCTAAATCATCTAGGCTATAATTATATACTTTTGATGCTCCGTCATTTTACATTAATAAGTAAATCACACAGCAGTGTACGCTCATTTTGGAGTTCGAGATTTTGTGAGATAATGCGATAATGGTTATGGTCAAGTGTTGCGACAGTAAATAGACCAGCATGGATTCAACCTACCACAGGTGTCAACTGGTTTCAATGGCTTATTCTCTTCTTTCGTGTCTTCTTCGTGTTCATCTCCTGGAATAAATTGTAGGTAGGGCTCTTTATTAAATATATTGTAAACTGTTCTTCAAACATTTTAATTACAATGTATGGATCGAATATGCATCCTTAACATCTTTTCACCAAGAAAGAACTCAAAGTTTGAATTAATGCAAATTTTTATTTTGTTTTTAAATTCTGGTATTGGTAAACAAAAATCAAAACAATAAAAAGCAAATCAATTACAGCATTTATTGATAATAACGATTCGTACAACGATTAATTTTTGTTTCATATACTTTATTGTAAGAACAATATAAATTCATTTTTATGGAGTATATACAGAAGGGATTGTATATTTTATCGTGACGATTGGATGGGATAATGGGGTTGTTAACCATCTTGTATGCTCTCTGTTCATCTGCCAAAAGATATCTTGGCAGTAGACTGTAGTAAATATACATTGTGAAAACAACAACAATTAGCACAAAAACAAAACGTAATTCCAGGTTTTAGTAGGGTTGATTTTTACGTATATATGATTCGTGCTATTCATCATTTTTATCAACACCTTGTATCTGTGTATATAGTTTGAGACTTACCATTGGAGCATTAAGGATGATATATTCCATCAGAAACTGGCATGGGGTTATGGGAATATTTTCCTCCACCTTCTTTCCTTCTCCATGTTCATCTGTTGAAATATATTTTGGCAGCTAACTGTACTTAATCATTTATTTCAACACATCCACCTGATTCATTTTAAGACATGAAACTGACCTTTGGAGCAAAATGGATTATATAGTCTATCGTACCTATCAACAGAAATAGACGGATTGCTATCCTTTGTATGAGGCGCCGTAGCGGACAAAAGCTGGTCCAATCAGAACGTTGCCGTTGAAATGTTAATGTCATATTTTCAGAATTCCATTTCACGCGGTGTATCAAAAATGTTTGTCCTTAAAGTTCCATTTTCTAGGTCGAGATTTTAGATTGTATCAGTTAAATTAAACAGTAATCGTTGTAAGTTATATTTTCTATGCCGAGGTTTTAGATTGTGTCGTTTGAATTACACAGCGGTGGTTGAAATTTCAATATCATACGTCGTGAATTCCTAATTTACATATTGGTTCAAAGATTTTATGTTGAAAGTTTCATGTCATATGTTGAGCATTTAGATTTCATCTGTTGAATGAACAGCATTGGTTGAAAATTCGATGTCCAATGTAGAGTTTTTAGACTGTATCTACTGAATTACATGGCGGTTGTTGGAATTTTAATGTCATATGTCGAGAGTTTCAATTTAATATCTTGAATCACGTTGATTGTGCTGAAAGTTCCATTTCGCATGCTGAGTTTTTAGATTGTATGTGTTGAATTTACACAGCGGTGGTTGGACATTTTATTGTGCTTGTCAGAATTGCTATTTTGTTACTGTGAATTTCTTTGCTAAAGGTCGCTCTAGTGAACGGACCGCGTTATTTTTAAACAATGAGGCTGCTTCTCGTTGATTTGAAATTCAAGAGATGAAATCTAAATAATCGCCATATGAAATGGAACTTTCATCACAAACAGTTACATTGAAAGTGTGAATTAGGGATTCTCGACATATGATATTGAAATTTCAACAACCGCTGTGTAATTCAAAATATACACTGTATAACGTCGACATAGTAAATATAATTTGAAACCATCACTGTATAATTCAACATATAAAATATAAAATCTCGATCTAGAAAATGGAACTATAAGGACACGCAATTTGATCCAACACATGATACTGGATTTCTCGACATACGACATCGAAATTTCAACTGCAACTTTCTCATTGGACCAGCTTTTGTCCGCTACGGCGCCTCACACCTTTGCCTCCTTTTGTTTGCCTTGGTCACTGGCGGAAACATATATTGGCAGCTGAGTAGATGTACATTGTGGAAACATTATCATAAATTATGAGTGATTTATTCCTTGAATTATACTTTGTGGGTATTCCAACAAGATGCACATATCAACGGGAAAACATATTCATTTTATTTTATTTTGTCAATGCAAAAATCGCCGTGGGTAATTTTAAAGGTTTTAACTATTAGCCAAGGTTTTGTTTGAAATCAGTAATTTGGCGAATTCTCCAACACAAATATTAAAACCTCCTCCAACCTAATACGATTTTCTTGTGTGTGTGTGTGTGTGTGTGTGTGTGTTCTTATACCTGCATGGTATTAAGAGTTGTTTCGAGTACGCGATACATTTTCCATTCAGCGTCAAAATTATTCCATATAAACCGTTATGCAGTGAACTAATGCGTCAAATACGAGACTGTAGCATCGATTAACTCATTGTTATTCATCAACGACCATGTGTGGATTACTTTTGCCATTCTGATTAAACTTACTCCACACATATACACAAGCAACTTCTTAGAGTGCCCTCTATCTGTTCAATGGATTTGTATTCTGTGCTTTGTCACTTAGAATAAGTATTAAAACGTCTTCGGGCGCTTAAATATTCCATTATGTTGTAATAAGTATCGAGGAATTCATTATACAACATCAATTCTACATGAACCAGCCAATTAACAAGAATGGGAAGGAAGATCCCAAGTAATCTGAGATAAACTAACCTGTAAATCACATTACCGAACTGCTAAAAAAAAATCCAGAACAGTCTTGTACCGTATGCATGCCCACTCCCATCCCAGTGCATCTCTCTAGCCGGGCTAAATTTGGCATCACCGTACACCCAGAGAATACAGGCTGGATTGAAATAATGCCCATCACCAGTCTTGCTGGAGATGTGGTGGGGTGTGGTGGGTGTTGGTACAACCGTCCCTGATGGTAGTAAAACGGGTGTATTTACACCATATATGGAATTTTATGAAAGGTTTGTTTGCTATTCGTCAGTTTGTTTCTAGGCGAGTCCTCCTCTGGGCAATGCACTTAAACTATCCTGCACATAATTTTTATTGTTGATAAGTTTGAATTCAATCTCTTTGGAATACACAAGAACGAACGGAAGTGCCTAGAAATTCAGAATGTCATTCAAACTATAAAGGCAGTTACCACATAGGATTATGAGTATGGTAACTGTTCGTATAAATTTCATTAGTTTCAACTAATGACTTATCACAACTGATTTTTATAACAGAGAATGAAATAACAGAAGCTATGAGTCACTCCAAAAAGATTTTTTTAAAAACAACTTCAGTCCCCGAGTTAGATTCGACCACAGAGTAGAAAATATGCCTCAGATCTTGCCATCTTTTTAAGCATCTAAGTTGATAACACAACCTTAATATTTACCTGTAATAATACGTAATGAAAGCTATTGTACTTTGAAAAAATTAAACAAAATCAGTCTGTATCATACGTCCATCCTGGCGGGAGTATCCATATTAACTTTTACTCTTATGGACATGCACATGCAGCCAGGGGAAAGTCAATGTTGTGACCCAGGCAGAACTCGCATACATAATCCAGAAGCAGTACATAGAAAAAAAAAATGGCAGTACAGCACACCCAAGTACTGCGCCATTGGATGATAGTGGTGAATAGAGGTAACAGCATGTGGAGCGTGAACCTGAACCTGCTAAAGAAAAACATAAAGGCAACAGTCATGCTCTTCGAAGACATGGTTCTCAGCACTGAATTTACATGAGACATTTTGAATTTCTATGATCCCTTTGTCGACAAGGCATCGGTGATGATACGGGGCATCCCAAAACAGGTAGGAAAAGGCTCTAAAATAATGACAAGAAATTATATCGAGGACATGGAACTGCCGGAGATTGATGTCAGTACTTTGTATCAAAACAGCTTCGCCCTTGTCAACGATAGGGTTAAGGGAAGACCGCACGCTGCACGGCCAGGTAAGGAAATTGAAAATACTTGCGTATGTGTAACACTACAAATTGATAAAATGCCCCAATCATCATTTAACGCCTTGTATTTGGATATCCCCGATTGCTGTAACAGGAGTTCTGCCTCTCTTTCTTTGTTTGGCTCGGTCCGATCGTGGAATAGCTTTCCAGGCTCTTTTCCATTCTAACATGTCCTTTTTGTTGGCATACGTTCGTCCCCCCACAATGGCACGGGATAAACACATCTTGTCTTGAGGGTTATTAATTTGGACGAGACTATTTTTGGTGCTACGAAGGTCGTCAAGAGAAAACACCTTTTTGCGTCCTGTCCCTTGGGGAAGAGAATTTTGGTCATGAACAGTGTCACTTTTCCATCTGTGATGTGAAACTTGTCGTTGGATTGTTGCACGCGTTGAATCTTGTCGATGACTTTGGAAGATGTCAGTTCTGATGGGCTGCTAAACTCAATCCATACGGGGGACTTCAGACTATCGTGATGAATGGAAAGTCTCAAGCGATCGTCTTCTTTGGCTTGACATTGCCGTTTTAATGTGGTTAACGAAGAATCCCACACCTCGGTGATAAACCCCTCTGCTTTCTCCAACGGTACTTCGGACTTGAAAATCTTTGAACTTCACCGTAGTTCTAAATTTTCTAGAGCAGCGCTTTTCCGTCTCTCGAATGTGGTGGTACTTTTGAGGGGTTAATGGTGGTGGACTTTGGCTGGGTGTAGACTCTCTGGGTCTGGATTCGGACTCACTCATGTCATCTTCAAAATCGCTGGCATGAATTTTAGCCGAGACTTCAACTATTGCGCGATGCGATAAATCACGTTTCTGCTTCTTATTTTCTTCTGCTTTCTCCACAAAATGAAGTGATCGTTTCATCTTCACTGCAAAAATTCAAATGACTACATTTTAAACGCCATGAGTTCCTATATCCATGTCAAACCAGGGTTTTCTCTATATAAAGGTCAGTATTTTCCCTTCCAATATTCGTTTCACTCTCAAACTGACCAGGAAAATGGAAGATCCCACACAGATCGAACAGATCAGAGTTTTGTGAGGTGTCATGCGAAAGATTTCTTCAGACAAGCCGACGGACTACTCCCCCTCCTTTCGAGATAAAAGTCAAGATACTTGTTATATCTGTAAGAAGAAAGGGCATTGGGCTACAGAGTGTCCAGACCGTCAAGAAAGCAGGACAGGTATCAGAAGAGACAAAATTCAAGATATCTGTTATCATTGTCAAGAGAAAGGACAATGGTCTTCAGAATGCCATAAGAAACATCAGGAGCAAGAGGAAGAGAGGGTTCTGACCAGGAAAAAGATATATCCTCCCCAAAGGAAGCACTTAGACACGTACAGAAAGAGAAAAAAAAGAAGACGAAGACAAAGTAAGGAAGAAGAGAAAAAACCTGTAGAAGTGAAGAAATTTAAAAAGCCAGAGAGAGTGAACAAAGACAGAAGAAGTCTAAGAACTTTTTTTTAGTGTTCTCTTGTGATATTAGATTGCAATATTTGTACCAGAATAGACCAGACAGAAAACGTAAGTGTCTCTTGGTTTTGATTTTTATAATCATAATAAGAACATACAGTAACGCACTCACTCACTCACACACGTACATCATGGGCAAAAAAGGGATTTTGAGTTTTAATTGATTTTGGCAAAATGAATGCTATCTCTTTTCGAGAGAAGTGGTTGGCTCTGAAATAGATCGTTGGGTGTTTGTTTTTTTTATTAAAAAAACTCAGGAACGAGACGTAATCCACTTTAACTGCCTTAAGCCTGCCACGGCCAAGGTATATTTCTGGACTTGTTCCTGTCAATGATCTGGTAGAAATGATATGGGGTGGTATCGCAGGCGAAGTAACTGGGTTATGTTGATTTGCTCGGGAAGGTCTTTTTCTCTTAGATCGTATTAAAGAAATCTGATACATTTGTTTAAGACTCCTTAACTCTGCTAAATTGTCTAAGAGTACCGTCACTGTTTGACCTTCTCTGTCCTCCTTCTCTCCTTGACATTGTTTCTTTTTTGCTACTTCTTCTTTTTCAACTTCCTGTCGTTTCCTTCTTACCTCTTCTTCTCGCTGTTACTGTTATTGATGAAGGAGAAGAGCTTGTTCTGTTTCTTTCTGCTGTTGTAAAAATTTCTCCAATTCTTCTTTCTGTCTCTGTTTAAAATCCTCGACGTGTGGTAAAAAAAGAGAAGGCGGCGAAGGTACTAGTATCGGAACAAATTCTTGCGAAGAAGAAACAAAATCGACTAAATCCCAATTAAAATCGACCTCTTCTGGAAGTAGGACTGTGTTGAATTTGGTAGCCGCTGCTATACCATCGTTTCTCGTCTCCACGGCCAATGCACCCAAATTCAGTGTCTTCTTAGTTTCCGTCATGTTTGAAAACTCTGTCGTATGGATTTACGGCTCACAGACGTTAGTACACCTATGTAGGGAATGTGACTTCACAGGTAGCTCTCTTCGGATTAGAAGACAGACTCCACACTGTAGCTGAATCTTGTAACGCGTGTTAGGATTGGTGAAAAAGATTCAATCCGTTTCGATCGGTTCTTCCACTATAAATAACCCGGTTGACCTCATTCCCTTCACCTGTTCTCGTCACAAGATGTAGACTAATGTTGAATCATCTACTCTCGTATCGTTGATGCTGTTCCGTACGGACTTACCTATGTATGTCAAATCATCATAGACAATCATTCGGATCACCAATACTAGCGTTTGGAAAAGAGGACTATGTGGAGAGAGAAGGCTGTCTGAAAAAAGTCCTCATCTATGGTCCAGAAGTCAGAAGACGTTTGAGGAAGAGAAGAAGACCTATGCAATGCCCTCTATGTCAACGGAATGATGTTAGCAAAAAATCTAAAGGCCTTTTTTCAGGGCCACTCATATGCCTCGAAAAGGTTTGCTTTCTTGTCTGAATTATTTTTAGTCGGTTCTATAGTTGTTTGTGTAATAGAGTAATGTTCATTCATCTATGTCTGTATGATGTATGTGTTAGATATGTCTATGACCCGCCATTCCCACCCCGCTAAGAGCTGTTTCATTGGTATAGTTTATGAACTTTCTGAACTTACACGCCACCCGCTACCCGCTGAATTAACTGAACTTACCCGCTACCCTATACAACAACTCCACTTTCCCGTAACGCTAAACATGCCCCACTATACTACTCAGGTGATATCTCTGGCCATCCTAATGCAGTTCTGATTGATGATTGATGTATATCTACAGCATAATATAGTGAGTTTATTTCTGACGCTGCTGATAATGTTGGTTCGTGAACAGTGATAGCAATTTTGGATTCTTTCCCCATAAAAGATTTAATTCTGAAATTCATAATTGATTTTTTCTATTTGATAATTACCTGTGGGAATACTAACAACTTGCTAATCGTGGTTTCCATCTGGTTATTTTTATGTGCAAATATTAGCAAAATATTTGATTGAAATCCACCGAATAATTTTTATGTAATATTTGGGTAACTGTGATATACTCGTAATTGTGCTAGTGCTGTTTCTTTCACTGGAATTGCAGTTGGAAAGTTGACGCCAAAATTTAGGATTGGTTGAGCTTGCTGATATCATCGTGGTTTGCAATGGATTCGTATTAGTGACGATCTGTTTGTAGTATTTCGTTTGACGTTGGCATTATTATTATTATTGTTATTGTCATTATTATTATTATTATTATTATTATTATTATTATTATTAATTTCTAATTCGGACGTAGACTCTGATACTATTTTCAATGTTACATGCGTGTATACCTTCGTTGTAAATTTTAATAATTTTTTTGAACTCATTATCTAATATTATTCTATCACTAAGACCTGATGATATTAACGAAGATAATTTGGAGTATGTTAGCGTCGTTGCGTGCAGCTTTAATGTATACTCATGCAATTTTGTATATGTACATGTAGATACTTTTTAGCGATGATATTAAGAATACCAGCAATTGTTGTTTCAGCTGAAACACATACTGTTATAATTTCTGGTGATGTCATTGTTATTGTTGTTAACAATACACCGGTTCCAGCAATAAGAGCGAACGCCGAATACACAATTATGTCAACCACAACTACACGTCTGTGATATTTTTTTTTACTTTTAC
Source organism: Sinohyriopsis cumingii (assembly GCA_028554795.2). Taxonomy (NCBI): domain Eukaryota; kingdom Metazoa; phylum Mollusca; class Bivalvia; order Unionida; family Unionidae; genus Sinohyriopsis; species Sinohyriopsis cumingii. Next base: position 78,665,729 of record CM068826.1, on the reverse strand, counting down.
TGTATACTCGTCAACGATATTTTTCAGTTTGGTTTGCCAGTCACATACTTCTTCGAACCTGTATTTGCTTACAAAATTTAGATCTGACAATTGTGAAATCATATATTCTTTACTAAGGAATCATTTGAGGTGTTTTAGCGACAATTTCCAAACACCATCAGTAAGATGCTGTAGTAAATTTTTTATCAGATGGTTCCAGCATAAACGTTTCTTCTTCCGGCTTATTTAACACAATAAACACGGTTCCAGAAAAATTATCAATTGAATGACGCCATAGATAGGTGATAAATTTGTTAAATTTTGCAGCGCTGAACGCGGACAGCCTATTCACACCAGTGACTTCCGTGATATGTTTGATAGTTTATTTTGCTGTGACAATGTTGATGATCCTGATGACAATGTGTATACCACGTTGATGATCTGCTTGTGAGGAATTTTAATCAGATTAGTTTTTTTAACGATATCAGGAATTCCACTGATAACATCTTCTAGTTTTTTTTATCCCAAATAACATCGATATTACTCTGCGCTATCGTGATTAGATCTGAAAATGATGTAGGATCTCTAATAAGACCTAATCGTTGATTAATCGTTTGAATGTCTAACATAACTGTTTTAATATCGCAGAATTTTGTGTTAATTTCAGAGAGTTTTACGTAAAAAAACCCACAAAAACAATGGACTTCCAAAGAAATCATCTTTGATTTTACTGAGTTTTTGAAAATTTCTACGAAGATCTGAAAACATACTTACGTGAAGGTCATACTCAGATCGCAGCGTGGTTAATTTGGTATCTACTGTAGTATAGTTATTATCTACATATAGTTTTGTTACGGCATCTTCATCGGATGTTGGTTCTCTTAAAGCGGTAATAGAATTACCACCCATGTTGAATTCACCTGTCATTGTATCACCGGTAGATCGTAAACGACTAGCAACACTTTTCTAATTTCATTTCGGATAGTTTCAATTGATACATTTGAATGTCTGATTCTACTGCCGTTAGTAAATACTGGAATGTTATCCGTGGTAGCACCGAGAACTCTACAAACTATGTCGACCCACTTAATGTTACTCGTCTTTAAAACACCGTATTTATCCTGAAAAATAACTTCATCCAGGTCAACTCCAGAGAGGTTCATAAGATCATCAAGATCATATCTAGTAGCGTAATTCGAGAAATCAATATCATCTTTTTTCTTGTCTTTGATAGAAGATCTTCCATAAATAACAATCATTATATGATTCGTAATTATTTACAACATGAACTCGTATATGTATGTACAACCATATGAGGTGTATCGGAAGATTTTGACACAGCGTCGAGTACAGCAATTACTTCACGGTCTCATACTGGCGGATCGGTTATTGTTTGTTTTGGTAATGTTGAATACCAGACGGGAGTGTTTTGTATTGTGCCGACATACTTTAAAAATTCTTTTGGTGGCGCCAACCCATAAGAATCGAAATAATGAATTGCACTTGGATCAATCGCGTATGCAACCCAATGATTACCTGGACCAGAACTATTATCGAGATTAATGATACCGGCTTCAACACGGTTTGGTTGTTTTGTTAATTAATCACGCATAAAATCGCTTAGCAGCATCAAGTAAATAAAAAATGTACATACGAAGGAGACGCTTTGCGTCTTACGAAGTTTCCCGGGAGGTCTTAAACCTCTTCTGTACCACTTGGGAGTTCCTGGTAGTCTTATACCCTTCCCCATTTTTGGAGAAGCCTTTATTCCGTGACATGTTACTTTTTTTTATTGCCATCCCAGCAGCAGTTCCAACAGTACCAAGTGCAGCTGCTTTTTCAACAGCTGGGGCTGCAGCGGCTATTAACGCTTGTATAGCTGCAAGAAGTCGAAATATACCATCCGTCTTGACTGCGTCTTTAATGGCACCTGAATAACGACTAAGTCTAACGCCGGTTTTTGACTGGTTTTATTAAAGTGCTTGAGTTGACGTTCTGTCAATGATAGTTTATTTTGACCACCTTCGATTTGTTCTTTTTTTTAGTGATATTTTTATTCCATAGTTCTTTGCTTATTTTGATAGAAGTTTTTTTAACCTGACCAGGGGTTAGAGTAACAATGATATGATGATATGAAATTATAATATCATGAGCGATTTAATTACATGTTTTCCATTGGGGCATCAATAACTCTCATTCGTCCACCAATACCTTCAAGTAACATTGTTTGGCTGAGAGTATAACAGCTATTGCTCTGTAACCACCAGGAATAACTGGTGGACCAGGTATTCTTGGCGGTGATTGTGCTACAAGAGCTCGGAAGTGTAAATCAACGATAGATTGCCTGAGTAAGTCTAAATGTTCCAACGAAAAGCAATAGGTTGGATACAGCGTTGGAAAATCACGCTGAGACATCTGGAAACCAGAATAAAAATTCTGATCACGCCCCATAAATATCATCAACCGATGATAAGCACGTGCTACATGATTGTGACCAAAACTTAATAATACTTCTTCGGATGGTTCCTGATGCCCATTTATCATTCCAAGCGTGTCAAGTACCATTTGGTTTTGTGTTTGTATGTTTTCTTGTGCATTTTCCCGAAATGCGATAAATATATGTCGTGGTGGAGAAACACTCTGCTGTGATGCTATCTGCCATGTAAATAAACCAGTAACTTCACTTGAAATATTGTCTGTTTTCATCGTGAACCATGATAATGTTGATTTACCACCTTGACTCATAAAAGAGAGGAGACGTTCTTCTTCAGATATTGTTGGTGTCATTACTGACATCCACAGCGAATGTTTTGTTGGTCTTACTATACACGCACTAACTGCGTCGGTTCGCCGGATTGCATCATTGTCGTTGTCTTTTCTAACAAGTACAACTGTATGCTTGGCTCTGAAAATAACCTTTAGTGACTACTTTAATGTCTACAAAATCCAAATATATGTGATAGTGGAATCACACATGAAAATTCGTCTTCATCATTTTACATTAATCTACGTGCCGCAAATCCTAAGTTGAATTCATCGTTCATTGATATTAATGCATCGGTAGGTCCGGCTCCTGCAGCGTTTCTTACGTTACCTATATTTACGTTTCTGCCTGCTGAATGATCAGCTGTATCCTTTGCAAACATCATTGATGGACCGGCTTATCTCGAGTAATCGTCGCTGTACCTTGCAAGGCCAAGTAACGTCGTGGCAATATCGACGTTTTCCAGGCATGATTCATTGGGTCTTCTGTCAATCATGATTATCGCGCACATATTCGTCTTTGAAAACTGACGCATCCATGTAAAATTGCTATCGTCTAACACGAAGAACACTTCCGGCTATTAAACTTGCAGCTATATTTTTCTCTTTTTCGGATTGTGGTACACCTGCCAACTCTGCTAGTTTTTGATTTGCAGCTTGATTTATTATTTTACTAACATCTGAAGGCATTACTACGGTGCTGGGTAATTTTACTGGCTGCGATTTTCGTAAAATTAATTGTGCTAGTCTATCCTTGATTGCTGAGATTGCTTTGATGGGAAACATCACCAATACCTTTATCACGAACAATGTCAATAGCTTTCAATCATAATTGTTTTGCAATCGGTATTTCTTTTGGAGCTATCCTTCTAAATAAACCAGGAACAGCATCATCAAATCCATCACCGTAGATCACTTTATACGTAGGCAGTCGCGAATTTATCACCCTGACCATGATCGGTCCACGTTGAGCATTATGCATGATCATCTTATTTTAGTCATTGTATCTAACTGCATACCCTCAGTCACTGTAGCAATTATCAACGATTTCATCCATGAGAGACAGATACACATTAATGTTCATCATACCGCCTGTAAATAATCGTTGACAAATATCAGTTGCTTCATTCGTAATTTCTGGGGAATTATTACCGGCTCGTCTTCCGCCAGTCAGAATTTCTAATCATTCAACATCGGCAAGGACATTATTGGGTCTTGGATTAATAAGACCACTTCCAGTTGCTCCTTCTTCCTCACTTGTTGTTTCATCTGCTTTTCTCGTCCATGCTCTTGAGGCTGATTTCCTTTCTGCTTTTGCTTTTTCAAGTTGCTGCTTCATTTTCTTCTTGTTTTTTAGTCTCTTTTCTCGCTTTACTTGTTCAATATACTCATATACAGCATTGTTAAATAGGTCAAAACTATGAGTATCTTGCTCAGATCTGATTTGCGGAGTATCAGTAGCGATGCGATATATATCCCTGACCCAGTCGGCAGCTTTTACAATTGTAACATATTCGGGTTTTACATACTGATCTCTATCATGATATTCAAACGCGGAAATATTAAAAACTTGGTTTGCGTCTTTGATAGCGACAATACCTTTAGGCGTGAATTTATCTGTAATGTTAATTCTGACTCTTGGCAGAGGTTCTGGTTGAACTTCAGGTTGTGGTTGAGGAGGTTGCTGGGGTGGTGGTTGAGCTGCTTGAAGACGGGCAACAATATCAATAGGCAATGTCTCAAGAGCTTCTGAGCTGTCTCAGTTGCTGTAATAATTTTTCTGTTGGTTCTACAATTGGTTTAAATAACTGTTCTGGACCTTCTGCAAATTCCACCTGAAACTCCTGACGCGCTTGTAGTTGCTGCTTGACAGCATCACGAACAGGGATATGTTTCTTAATTGCCTGTAGTCGCTCTCGAGCTAATCTAGCCGTGTGAGATTCCATTACTGATATAATAATGATTGAATTACTCATACACTACAGCAGCAGGGAGGATGTGACTAAAAAATAAGTGTCCGGGTGGGTAAACAAACACACATACACATTTGAAAACACGAGTGGCAAACGAGAAAGTAACAAAATGAGCTAACCCAATAAAATCTGGGTCATTTAGAGGCTTCGGTTTGACGTTATTGACCTTGTATTTTCATTTTTTGTTTGGTATGAAGCTTTATTTTTATAAAATTTTGCTCCAAAATTGGCCTGTTCGCCCTCCCTGCTGGTCCGCTCGATGCACTCACGTCCGTGTCAGCTAGTATCGGATATGTAATGCCGATTTGAGCAAAAGTTTATTGTTGGCATGAACTGGAAACAGTGAGCCAGTTCAAATATCTTGGTTTCATAATCACCGAAGAGGGATCAAGAGCAGAAATTTTGTCAAGAGCAGCACAAACAATGACAGATATGTCAAGGCTAAGACCCATCTGGAGAGACAAGAATATCTGTCTGAAAACTAAAATCAGACTATTGCGAGCTCTAGTCATCTCAGTCTTTTTGTACTCATGTGAGGCTTGGACCCTGACAGCAGAATTACAACGAAGAATCCAGTCACTTGAAATGAGATGCTACAGAACCATCCTTGGCATCTCTTACATGGACCACATCACAAATGAAGAAGTGCGTAACACCATCAGGCGCGAAGTAAGCCAATATGAGGACCTTCTCACCACCGTCAAAAAGATAAAGTTGAAATGGTATGGCCATGTCACTAGAGCCAACTTTCTATCCACAACAGTCCTGCAGGGCAGCGTCCAGGGTTGCAGAAGGAGAGGTAGACAGAGAAAAAAGTGGACTGACAACATCACAGAATGGACCAGGAAAATTTTTGCGGAGACACAGGTATTGGCACTTGATCGAGACAAGTGGAGGGAACTGGTCAGATGTTCAGCAGCACAATGCCTCGAAGACCACACTAGGTCATCAGACTGATGATGATGATGATGATGATTGTTGGCATTCGACACGGACGAGCTTATATTTCAACATCGAAATGGAAAACTGTAAGCATTCATCGTGGACATCAACAAGGGTATTTGAAGCCTTGAGGTGCCGTCACGAAAAACTGAGTAGAACTGAGTAGAAATCACAAACCAGAGACTCAGGCGTGTTGGTTGCCTTTATCAAAGACTACGTAGATGTCGCCAATTATGAGATGAAACAATACATGGATTTAAAAGCCGCGAGTAACTATACCTGGATATATCAAAGGAATATTAATAAACGAAGGAGAAGAAACACGGACGCTTCAACTATCACAAGCGGTGTTATGAGCGAAGATTACGTTGAAAGACCGAAACTAAACATTTTAAAGGTTCGCGAGGCCGGGTCATATTTGTTAATTTTCTTCTGATATAAGTAGTATATGGGGCCACCCTAGCGACAATGGGAATTAGCATTACAAAACCCCTTGGGCCACTCTAGCGACAAGGGAAATTTAACATGGAGAAAAACCCTGGGTCACTCTAGTGACAAGGGGAATTGAACATGGAAATTGAACATGGGAATGTCACCTGGGGATCAGTGGGAATTAAACATTGGTAACGTCATAGGTTTATAGGGTCAAAACCTTTTATAGGGTGAAATGTATTTGTAGGGACAAAGGGTTGATAGGGACAAACATAGACATACAGAAACAAACAAATACACATTGAAACACACAGAAAAGAGGACAGAAATATTCTAAAGAAAGACTCACAGATAGAATAGAGACTCGATAAAGAAAAGTCTGTTGTATGGGTTCAAAACATTTATTCAAGTACATATATACATGGGCTCTCTGGCCTGTGCTTTGGTCTAAGCACTATCCATTAAATACATAAACATTTGAACATAAAAGAAACATATTTACGAGTTGTTTAGTTATTGACTCTAGTAAACTAATGTTTAAAATTAACGTTCACTCCTTTCTAAAATCACTTCATATGCAACGAATTTACAATAAATGTTCGTTTATAAGAAAAAGTCAAAACAAAACAAGTAACAAACAATCAAATAAGAGAAAGTTCGTGTTTGTCTCTCTATCCGTTACACACGTTGTTTAATATCTGGTCAGCTACCACTTGTGTCCCAGCATAGATGTTTCCGATCTCGTATTCCCTGTCAGTCGTAAATCTGCTGTTACGTCCATCGTGCTAGGTACACTTATCGGTAAGCAGATCAAGAGCAGTGATCGTCTTCTTCCCATGGAGGTGCAACATATGCCATATGAATAGTCACTTTTCCATCGGTGATGTCAAATTTTTCTCTCACCGACCGCACGTCTTCAATAGCCCTCAAAAGTTTGGAAGAAGTTATTTCTGCAGGTGTGCTAAATCCGAGACATACAGGCGAGTTCAAACTGTCGTGATACATAGATAGGCTCAAACGACCTTCATCTTTGACTTGGCAATGACATTTGAATTCCTCTAACAGTGAGTCAAGTAGATCCGTAATGAAACCTGATACTTCCTCGGCTGGAACGTCAGACGCGAAGTCTTTAAATTTCATCGTGTAGGTGTAAGTTGTCGTTCTAAATTTTCTCGAGGTCGCTGTCTGGGTCATTTGGATGCTAAAATACTCCTTTAGGTCTATTGAATCCTTTCCCTTCTTGAACGCACTTTGCTGTGACGGTATGGTGGTGAAAGAGGTCAATGATGTTTGTTCCTTCTCTTTTTTCTTCTGCGTAGAGTTATTCATCTTTCTCGTCGCTTGTCCTCGCAATGAAGTGTCGTTCTTGGAAGTCATCCCTTTTTATACTGAGTGATATCAGCATGTCCATAAGGTAAAGTTTTGTGGTCTGGAAGTTTCACTGGTTGCACGTAGTTTGTCATGGCATTAGTACATAACAACTAAGATGTGGTATTGCATTGGTGATGTGATCGTGAGGCATAGAATCACACCCGAGTTTCTCGTTGGACTTGAGTCTTACGCTCTATACTTGCTGTTTGAAAGGATTCATTTTTGTCGATTGGTCTTGGTAGTGACAATGAACTATTGGTCTTGGACGTTGTCCCTTTTTATATGCTGACCAATATCGATGTGACCGTACGGCAACGTAAAGTGATTGGGAAGTCTCACTCGCTTCTGGTACACGATTTGATAGATTTTTTCCAGGGGTCGACTGACGATGTGGTGAGTGGGTAAACGTACAATCTTGTTCGGTTGGTGAGTGGTCACTTTAAAGTTTCCATCCTCTCCCGATTGCAAGGCTTTTTTCAATACCCCAAAGTTGACCACTCGACTGGTACGATAATTCAGAGTCAGTCCTTTCACTTTGCACTCCGTGTGCACTTCTCCTTGTTTGTCCCGGTATTGGTAGCCGTAATTTTTAGGACCTCCACTAGCGAAACTTAGAATCTTGTCGTCGGGATGTTCGTCTGTCCAGGCTCCTAAACGGTTTTCTTCGATGTTAGGGTGTTGCTGACCCGGTCGATCGATGTAGATGCAACTGTCCGTGTCAAAGTACAGGACGCGTTCCCCTAACAGTTCTAAAGCTTCGTACAATTTTAAGCGAGCATGAGCTGTCACGTAAGCCGCAATGATGACATTTCCAAAAGGGTCGTCTTGTACAAAGTCCAGATCTTCTTCGTAATTGACCAAGATCAAATTCTCTCGAACGACGTCCACGTGTTTCATGTATTTGGTTTTGTCGTGAATCATCTGGAAGTAGAAGTAGCGGGAAGGTTCTGTCAAATATTCCGTCTTGGGTAAACACGGTCGTTGTGCCATTTTACCCCACAAGCAATTTAACATCACTTTGGCAAACGATCGCCTGCCTTCGTTTTTCTCGATGTGGTCTAAAGAGATGCCTTCTTGTTCATAGTATTTCTCTTTGAATTGTATTTGGTCTTCGGGAGTGTGACACCAGGAAGGATAGCCACTGGCTTCTTGTTTCAGTTTCAAAAAGGCATCCACGTAGTCAGCGAAAATGCCTTTCTGACTGGAATCACCCTTGTGGTATTGTTGTGTCTTGGGAAAGTGGCAAATTTCGTACACTTCTAACAGTTGGTATCCCATGTCCAGAGCTTTGAACAATTCTACGCTGACCCAGGTTCCCGTCAAGGCACGTTCTTCCTGGGTGTGCTGACAAGGTTGGTCTTGGTTGCACGTTTCGGCACAAGTACGGCACAATGGAAACATCAGTTTGCCTTGACAATGGTGAGGTAAGACGGGATGGTATAGGTTCGTGGGAGGCAAAACTTTACACTTGATCAAGCCTTCGTATTGTCGAATGTTTTTCAGGTCGATGTGTTCCGTTAACAATTGCGGGTGCCCTACAGGAAAGCGACAATATTTGCACACGTAGGGATACAGCGAACACACGTCCAAGTATTTGATTTCTTCTCCTTTCTCTTCGTCGGCTTGGTACAGCAAACAGGTGGCATTGGTCCTTCCTCCGTACAAACTATCCCTCGGGTTCAGCGGGTCCATGAACTGGTAACTTTCCACGAGGCGTTTAAACTCGGGATCGGTTTTCAAGCGGTGATCGTATTCGTGTTCCCACATTTCCACCACTTGGTATCCTTCCTGTTCCAACTTTAGGCGTCGCTGACAAGTGTCCTGGTACAAGTCTTCCATGGTTCGTTGTAAAAACTGATTTTTAGTGCTACGATCAGGGTAACAGACAGGACATCCGTGAAATAAGCAACCGTTAAACTCGTACACGATCTTGGGGTTTTCTAAGTCCCAGCCATCTACCGAATATGTTCCGATGGTCTTTTCACCCCCTCCGTTGCGGGCATGCTGAATCCATTTGTTTTCCTTGTCGCACAAGTAATGTAACCAACGTAGGGCTTTGACCGAGTATTGACGTTTGACAAAGTTGGTCGTTTGAGGGCTGATGACAGCCACGGTGTTTTCAGGCATGAATCGTTGTCGATACACTAAGGAACACGCTTTGGCAATGGTGCAAGCTTCTTTCAAAGGATCGACCCCTCCGTGTTCCATGAACAGTTCTCGAAATTTTCCACAGCAACGTCGTAAAATGTCCACGTCGGAACGACAATACTTTAGCATTTCTTCCTGAAAGTCGAAAGGGTCCGAGGCGTGAGCCTAGTACCAAGCGTAGAAAGCTTCTCGTTGTTCGGTACGCATGTTGTCGGGGTCGTAATAGTGAGCCTCAGGTAAATGGGGTAGAACGGCGTGTTGATTGGCTTCCGTATTGAAAAAGTGTGGAAAGTACCCTTTAGCCATTTCTGTCATTCCAAACGTTTTAGGCATTCGACTCAAAGGCATGGCCAAATAGCTCATCGAATCTTTAAACTGTACTTGTCCCACTTGCATGAAAATGATTTTGGCTCCGTTCAAAGTCACTTTAGGACGTTCGGTGCCATGTTCCGTATAGTATCTGAGAAGAAACTGTCCATCGTATCCGGAGAAATGGTGAGCCATCACCGTGGCATGACGATGACAATCTCCGTAACGTTCGATGTCCTCTTGGCTCCACGTCTTGTCGATGGGGTCTAAGACCCATCGAGCGAAATCGGCTAGCGTGTTCGGTCCCCGAAAGATTTTTTCACGTCCTCCAGGAATCTTGCCGCAGTGAGGGCAATGACTGAAGATAGGTTCTTGAATGCACTTCTCGCACGCTCGATGAGCCACGCAGAAATTAGGAATGTGAATGCCAGTCTCTTGCATGCATTCGAAATCGAAAAAGATGAAATTGCTTTTCTTCTTGGGACCATCCTCTTTCTCTGGTTGGGGTTGGTATTTTTGCACGTAGCATTGGTGTTTCAAGTCCACGATGTGATGACAAATGTGACATTTCTTTTTTCCTGAACATACGTGTGCCTTGGTACTATTGGTACGTATGCCTTGTCCACACGTAGGGCACAATCTCAGGAGTTGACAAGCACATTTCTGCTGTGAACCTTGCGTCTTCAGATGTTGTTGGTAACAGGCAGGGCTGAAAAACGTGCGCAGACAAGCAGGACAATGCAATGGTTTTTGCCCTTCGCTCAGACAGGGTGGAGAGGCCAAACATCCTCGGCATTTCGATCCACAATGTTTGTGTTGCTCTCGATTATTATAACCACGGTCACATTTCTCACAGTAATATCTGTATCCCAGGAATCCGGAGATGGCGGTAATGGTATCGAAATGTTCATCGTGATAATAGACATGAATGTATTTTCCGTCCTTAAAGTCTTGGCCTCGAAACAACAGAGGTCCGCGCACTTCTTGAGGGTGCACTTTCAAGGTGTATCGTGGAGCTAGGGCATCTTGCAATTTTTGCATCTCAGGAATGTCACAGGGTGTGTCTTTGGACAGTCCGGCTTGTTGTAACAGGAGTTCTGCTTCATTTCGTTGTTTGGCTCGATCGGATCGTTGAATAGTTTTCCAGGTTCTTTTCCATTCTACCGTGTCGTTCTTGTTGGCATAGGTTCGTCCCACCACGATGGCACGGGCTAAACACATCTGGTCTTGAGGGTTGTTAATTCGGACGAGACTTGTTTTGGTGTTGCGAAGGTCGTCCACCAATAAGACCTTTTTGCGTCCAGTCCCTTGAGGAGGAGAGACGTGGGCCATTTTCAGTGTGGCTTTACCATCGGTGATGTCAAACTGATCATTAGATTGTTGTACGTGTTGAATCTTGTCCATGACTTTGGAAGGGGTTAGTTCTGCGGGTCTGCTAAACTCGATCCAAACAGGGGATTTCAAGCTGTCGTGATCTATGGATAGTGTCAAGAAATCGTCTTCTTTGGGTTGACATTGTTGCTTTAGTGTGGTGAGCAAAGAATCCCACATCTCGGTGATAAACCCTTCTGCTTTCTCCAATGGTACGTCGGACTTGAAATCTTTAAACTTCACCGTGTAGGTGTAAGTCGTGGTTCTAAATTTTCTAGAGGGTCGCTTTTCCGTCTCTCGAATGTGATAGTACTTTTCAGGGTTAACTGGTGGACTTTGGTTTGGAGTGGGCTCTCTATGTCTGGTCGCAGACGTGGAAGGTGTTGGTTCAGGTTTGCTCATGTCTTCGTTTTGAGCGAACACTTCTTTTCGTGTGTGAGGCGATACGTCACTTCGCTGCCTCTTACGTTCTTCTTCTCTCTCACTGAAATCGTGCGATCGTTTCATCTCGATTGCTGATTCAGAAATGATTTAACCAAGTTCATTCTCTCCATATATACCCTCTCTACCTCTTGTTGTCACAATGACTTGGTATATTTCACAAGGGCAAGTGAAAGCCAAGCATATAGGAGCCCAACGACAGCGGTGCGTCTTAAACACCTCATGCATCTTGATGACCCTTCGATTCAAACCCTACCACGAAAGAAAAAAGTTGCAAGAAAAAAACCCAGACAGTTGGTGTCTTCAAGAGAGCTAGAGACGCCGGCACTGTGTCGCTGGGACACGTACGTACTCCAGAAAACTACGCCACTCGACAACGTTGTCTCCTTCTCTCAGTCACTTCTACTTTGTCGCTGAATACATTCTACCAACCCTGTTTTAACACACGTTTCTTCATCTGATATTTTTAAAAAATATACTAAACGCATTTTTAAAAGAACTACCCTTTTTCGACAGCAGTGACTGCGTCTCCTGCTGCTGTTACCACTGTTGCTGCACAAAGATGATCTTTCCTTAAGATCAAAATATGAGACAGAGCAAGTAAGTTGTGAAGTTGAGCGGAGGTGTCTAAACAACAACTGTCAAGCCCCTATGTTCCATTTCTGTTTGTGATAATAACTTGTGATACTTCACATTTTCTAAAGTGGAAATCTTTACAAACCGTACAAAAGTTATATGACTTTGGCTTCTGACAGTTGTACAGACTCTTCACTTTATAAGTGTCACGAGAAAATAGTGTATCCAAGTTTTACCATTTTCCAAAACACCCACACACTTGCAACGTGACCAGAATCTGTACTTCTTTATTTGTGGATATCCAACAGACCCGTCCCAGCATATATAGCTGGTTAAGAACTGTAGGAATATCACCTCATTTTTTTTCAGAAATATCAAAGCTTTTATGTGTATCTTCCCTGTTCACCCTTTATTAGTGCTTAGGTATATTCCCTAAACAACACAAACAATTTGGAACAAAATTAAATTTTGAATTAAGGTTTCTCTCTGTTTATACATTTTTTTTTCAAGTTGTTGGTACATGGCATATGACATCCAAATAGTTTCTCAAACTGAGAGGTATTTCTACACATGTCATTGCCTTTGTTAAATTCGGTTTTGTTGGTTAGTCATCGTTAACCTTTAATTCTATTTTTATGATGTATTTCTTTTTTGCTAGAAGATTTAATTTATTTATGTTGTTTAGTCTGCTGCTGCAAAAAAGAAAATGCATGTATCTATAGCAAAGTGTTTCAGTTTGTTCAGTTTTTTATTTCAAGCTCTACAAAAGGTACCAAGTTTGTCTTGCAAGGGGATTGAAACTTTAAGTTACGCGGACGTGAAGGAAAACATACCTTTGTTACTACAATTTGCTGTCTTTGTGTTCGTTCTAATCATGCTTGCCTTATATCTTTTTGTTTTAGGATCATATTTCTTCTGATGTAAATACATACATCAATGGATAGACAGCTTGGGTTATCATCCTTGAGGTTCACTGTACTTTTAGTTTCTTTACTTCATACAAACCCCAAAATCACTAGCTTGAAGGGAAAAAAATAACAAAAAACTGACACCTGGTACTGTAACACATCTGTCTCTGTTGATGTGAGTGTGCTTGACAAAATGTTTGAGTAAGATTAAAAATGTTTGTCAGTTTCAAAACTCGAACCAGTACTGTGGCCGTTTAATATTTTCATGTGGCAAGAAGAAATGGTACAATACGCAACAAAGGGATTGTACATTTACACTCCAATCTGTCTGCACTGCTATGGTAACAACGCTCTTGCGTTGACATTATTTTGCCACACTACCTAAGAAAAAACAATTCATCACTCATCATAAACGATTTCATTGGCTATACATATTTTCTTACCGCTTTCGCTTCGAATTGACTTCAGTACCTTTTCGCACAGTGACAAGATCGGACGTGTTTTTTGCTCTTTTTTTTTCTGCGGCTGGTCGCTACTCTACTTGCCCTGAATTTACAACCAAACAATGTGTTGCACATTGTAAGTGACTTCGTTGGTCAGTCGATATTTTACACTTCTGTCTCTATTCATATGAGTGTGCTTGTCAAAATGTTTGAGTAAGATTAAAAATGTTTGTCAGTTTCAAAACGCGAACCAGTACTGTGGCCGTTTAGTATTTGATCTGGCAAGAAGAAATGGTACAATACGCAACAAAGGGTTTGTACGTTTACACTCTCCAATCTGTCTGCACTGCAATGGTAACAACGCTCTTGCGTTGGCATTATTTTGCCACACTACCTAAGAAAAAAAACAATGCATCACTCATCATAAACGATTTCATTGGCTATACTTATTTTCTTACCGCTTTCGCTTCGAATTGACTTCAGTACCGTTTCGCACAGTGACAAGATCGGACGTGTTTTTTGTTTATTTTTATTCTGCGGCTGGTCGCTACTCTACTTGCCCTGAATTTACAACCAAACAATGTGTTGCACATTGTAAGTGACTTCATTGGTCAGTCGATATTTTCCACCGCCTTAGCTTCAAATTGGTTTCACTTGTTATTCGCACCGCGAGATAATCAGACGCGTTTTTCTGTACCTGACCATTAGTCACTTCACAAACAATAAAACTAACACACAAATGATCACGCCATGGGCGACTCATGGAAATTATGTTAGTCATGTTACGAAATATATCACGACTTGTTTGGATGTACTTTTCTGTGGTCACTCTTTAATCACATGCGTCTTCAGTTCACTCTTGTCATGTTTTTTAAAGGGTGTATTTTTTCTATGGATGTGATTGTTATGTTCTATATGTTCTTTTATGTTTTCAGTGATTTTACTTTATATCTGTATTTTAATTTAGATGTATAGACTATGTAGTCTGAAATAAAGAATTCTTATCTTATCTTATGTAAGTGGAATGAGTGTTTCTTTGAAACTTTCATAAGGAAAATATACCGTAAAAAAACAAACGTACGTGTCGTGATATTTTTAAAGTAGGAATACATGCTTTCTCTCTCTCTCTCTCTCTGTGGTTTTGATTTATACCCTAATGAAATATGTTCCCGTTTGAAGATACCTCTCCAAAATTGTGATCAGTGGTCACCATAATTACGCGAACTGTTCCGTTTGTCATCTTATTTTTTTCAAAAGTTTACACTCTAAAAAATTGTAGAACGATTTTTTTTCTTCCATCAGTAAATCTTTGGATAAAATATAAGCTTGAGTTTGCACAATTCTGGTATCTTAACTTTATCCTATTTTGGAACTGAAACATGTCACGGAATTTTTTTTCTTCTAACATTAGATTTACAGTTTTTCAGAAAAAAAGACAATCACACGGCTTTTTCAAGAATGAAGCAAGCGACATTGCACTGTATAACCCTGCCCATAGTTAACTCTGAATTCTTAAGTCAAAACATGGGTTCAGGAAAAAATGTAACAATGTTCGTCTTAGGAGGATAGGATAAGAATTCTTTATTTCAGACTACATAGTCTATACATCTAAATTAAAATACAGATATAAAGTAAAATCACTGAAAACATAAAAGAACATATAGAACATAACAATCACATCCATAGAAAAAATACACCCTTTAAAAAACATGACAAGAGTGAACTGAAGACGCATGTGATTAAAGAGTGACCACAGAAAAGTACATCCAAACAAGTCGTGATATATTTCGTAACATGACTAACATAATTTCCATGAGTCGCCCATGGCGTGATCATTTGTGTGTTAGTTTTATTGTTTGTGAAGTGACTAATGGTCAGGTACAGAAAAACGCGTCTGATTATCTCGCGGTGCGAATAACAAGTGAAACCAATTTGAAGCTAAGGCGGTGGAAAATATCGACTGACCAATGAAGTCACTTACAATGTGCAACACATTGTTTGGTTGTAAATTCAGGGCAAGTAGAGTAGCGACCAGCCGCAGAATAAAAATAAACAAAAAACACGTCCGATCTTGTCACTGTGCGAAACGGTACTGAAGTCAATTCGAAGCGAAAGCGGTAAGAAAATAAGTATAGCCAATGAAATCGTTTATGATGAGTGATGCATTGTTTTTTTTCTTAGGTAGTGTGGCAAAATAATGCCAACGCAAGAGCGTTGTTACCATTGCAGTGCAGACAGATTGGAGAGTGTAAACGTACAAACCCTTTGTTGCGTATTGTACCATTTCTTCTTGCCAGATCAAATACTAAACGGCCACAGTACTGGTTCGCGTTTTGAAACTGACAAACATTTTTAATCTTACTCAAACATTTTGACAAGCACACTCATATGAATAGAGACAGAAGTGTAAAATATCGACTGACCAACGAAGTCACTTACAATGTGCAACACATTGTTTGGTTGTAAATTCAGGGCAAGTAGAGTAGCGACCAGCCGCAGAAAAAAAAAGAGCAAAAAACACGTCCGATCTTGTCACTGTGCGAAAAGGTACTGAAGTCAATTCGAAGCGAAAGCGGTAAGAAAATATGTATAGCCAATGAAATCGTTTATGATGAGTGATGAATTGTTTTTTCTTAGGTAGTGTGGCAAAATAATGTCAACGCAAGAGCGTTGTTACCATAGCAGTGCAGACAGATTGGAGTGTAAATGTACAATCCCTTTGTTGCGTATTGTACCATTTCTTCTTGCCACATGAAAATATTAAACGGCCACAGTACTGGTTCGAGTTTTGAAACTGACAAACATTTTTAATCTTACTCAAACATTTTGTCAAGCACACTCACATCAACAGAGACAGATGTGTTACAGTACCAGGTGTCAGTTTTTTGTTATTTTTTTCCCTTCAAGCTAGTGATTTTGGGGTTTGTATGAAGTAAAGAAACTAAAAGTACAGTGAACCTCAAGGATGATAACCCAAGCTGTCTATCCATTGATGTATGTATTTACATCAGAAGAAATATGATCCTAAAACAAAAAGATATAAGGCAAGCATGATTAGAACGAACACAAAGACAGCAAATTGTAGTAACAAAGGTATGTTTTCCTTCACGTCCGCGTAACTTAAAGTTTCAATCCCCTTGCAAGACAAACTTGGTACCTTTTGTAGAGCTTGAAATAAAAAACTGAACAAACTGAAACACTTTGCTATAGATACATGCATTTTCTTTTTTGCAGCAGCAGACTAAACAACATAAATAAATTAAATCTTCTAGCAAAAAAGAAATACATCATAAAAATAGAATTAAAGGTTAACGATGACTAACCAACAAAACCGAATTTAACAAAGGCAATGACATGTGTAGAAATACCTCTCAGTTTGAGAAACTATTTGGATGTCATATGCCATGTACCAACAACTTGAAAAAAAAATGTATAAACAGAGAGAAACCTTAATTCAAAATTTAATTTTGTTCCAAATTGTTTGTGTTGTTTAGGGAATATACCTAAGCACTAATAAAGGGTGAACAGGGAAGATACACATAAAAGCTTTGATATTTCTGAAAAAAAATGAGGTGATATTCCTACAGTTCTTAACCAGCTATATATGCTGGGACGGGTCTGTTGGATATCCACAAATAAAGAAGTACAGATTCTGGTCACGTTGCAAGTGTGTGGGTGTTTTGGAAAATGGTAAAACTTGGATACACTATTTTCTCGTGACACTTATAAAGTGAAGAGTCTGTACAACTGTCAGAAGCCAAAGTCATATAACTTTTGTACGGTTTGTAAAGATTTCCACTTTAGAAAATGTGAAGTATCACAAGTTATTATCACAAACAGAAATGGAACATAGGGGCTTGACAGTTGTTGTTTAGACACCTCCGCTCAACTTCACAACTTACTTGCTCTGTCTCATATTTTGATCTTAAGGAAAGATCATCTTTGTGCAGCAACAGTGGTAACAGCAGCAGGAGACGCAGTCACTGCTGTCGAAAAAGGGTAGTTCTTTTAAAAATGCGTTTAGTATATTTTTTAAAAATATCAGATGAAGAAACGTGTGTTAAAACAGGGTTGGTAGAATGTATTCAGCGACAAAGTAGAAGTGACTGAGAGAAGGAGACAACGTTGTCGAGTGGCGTAGTTTTCTGGAGTACGTACGTGTCCCAGCGACACAGTGCCGGCGTCTCTAGCTCTCTTGAAGACACCAACTGTCTGGGTTTTTTTCTTGCAACTTTTTTCTTTCGTGGTAGGGTTTGAATCGAAGGGTCATCAAGATGCATGAGGTGTTTAAGACGCACCGCTGTCGTTGGGCTCCTATATGCTTGGCTTTCACTTGCCCTTGTGAAATATACCAAGTCATTGTGACAACAAGAGGTAGAGAGGGTATATATGGAGAGAATGAACTTGGTTAAATCATTTCTGAATCAGCAATCGAGATGAAACGATCGCACGATTTCAGTGAGAGAGAAGAAGAACGTAAGAGGCAGCGAAGTGACGTATCGCCTCACACACGAAAAGAAGTGTTCGCTCAAAACGAAGACATGAGCAAACCTGAACCAACACCTTCCACGTCTGCGACCAGACATAGAGAGCCCACTCCAAACCAAAGTCCACCAGTTAACCCTGAAAAGTACTATCACATTCGAGAGACGGAAAAGCGACCCTCTAGAAAATTTAGAACCACGACTTACACCTACACGGTGAAGTTTAAAGATTTCAAGTCCGACGTACCATTGGAGAAAGCAGAAGGGTTTATCACCGAGATGTGGGATTCTTTGCTCACCACACTAAAGCAACAATGTCAACCCAAAGAAGACGATTTCTTGACACTATCCATAGATCACGACAGCTTGAAATCCCCTGTTTGGATCGAGTTTAGCAGACCCGCAGAACTAACCCCTTCCAAAGTCATGGACAAGATTCAACACGTACAACAATCTAATGATCAGTTTGACATCACCGATGGTAAAGCCACACTGAAAATGGCCCACGTCTCTCCTCCTCAAGGGACTGGACGCAAAAAGGTCTTATTGGTGGACGACCTTCGCAACACCAAAACAAGTCTCGTCCGAATTAACAACCCTCAAGACCAGATGTGTTTAGCCCGTGCCATCGTGGTGGGACGAACCTATGCCAACAAGAACGACACGGTAGAATGGAAAAGAACCTGGAAAACTATTCAACGATCCGATCGAGCCAAACAACGAAATGAAGCAGAACTCCTGTTACAACAAGCCGGACTGTCCAAAGACACACCCTGTGACATTCCTGAGATGCAAAAATTGCAAGATGCCCTAGCTCCACGATACACCTTGAAAGTGCACCCTCAAGAAGTGCGCGGACCTCTGTTGTTTCGAGGCCAAGACTTTAAGGACGGAAAATACATTCATGTCTATTATCACGATGAACATTTCGATACCATTACCGCCATCTCCGGATTCCTGGGATACAGATATTACTGTGAGAAATGTGACCGTGGTTATAATAATCGAGAGCAACACAAACATTGTGGATCGAAATGCCGAGGATGTTTGGCCTCTCCACCCTGTCTGAGCGAAGGGCAAAAACCATTGCATTGTCCTGCTTGTCTGCGCACGTTTTTCAGCCCTGCCTGTTACCAACAACATCTGAAGACGCAAGGTTCACAGCAGAAATGTGCTTGTCAACTCCTGAGATTGTGCCCTACGTGTGGACAAGGCATACGTACCAATAGTACCAAGGCACACGTATGTTCAGGAAAAAAGAAATGTCACATTTGTCATCACATCGTGGACTTGAAACACCAATGCTACGTGCAAAAATACCAACCCCAACCAGAGAAAGAGGATGGTCCCAAGAAGAAAAGCAATTTCATCTTTTTCGATTTCGAATGCATGCAAGAGACTGGCATTCACATTCCTAATTTCTGCGTGGCTCATCGAGCGTGCGAGAAGTGCATTCAAGAACCTATCTTCAGTCATTGCCCTCACTGCGGCAAGATTCCTGGAGGACGTGAAAAAATCTTTCGGGGACCGAACACGCTAGCCGATTTCGCTCGATGGGTCTTAGACCCCATCGACAAGACGTGGAGCCAAGAGGACATCGAACGTTACGGAGATTGTCATCGTCATGCCACGGTGATGGCTCACCATTTCTCCGGATACGATGGACAGTTTCTTCTCAGATACTATACGGAACATGGCACCGAACGTCCTAAAGTGACTTTGAACGGAGCCAAAATCATTTTCATGCAAGTGGGACAAGTACAGTTTAAAGATTCGATGAGCTATTTGGCCATGCCTTTGAGTCGAATGCCTAAAACGTTTGGAATGACAGAAATGGCTAAAGGGTACTTTCCACACTTTTTCAATACGGAAGCCAATCAACACGCCGTTCTACCCCATTTACCTGAGGCTCACTATTACGACCCCGACAACATGCGTACCGAACAACGAGAAGCTTTCTACGCTTGGTACTAGGCTCACGCCTCGGACCCTTTCGACTTTCAGGAAGAAATGCTAAAGTATTGTCGTTCCGACGTGGACATTTTACGACGTTGCTGTGGAAAATTTCGAGAACTGTTCATGGAACACGGAGGGGTCGATCCTTTGAAAGAAGCTTGCACCATTGCCAAAGCGTGTTCCTTAGTGTATCGACAACGATTCATGCCTGAAAACACCGTGGCTGTCATCAGCCCTCAAACGACCAACTTTGTCAAACGTCAATACTCGGTCAAAGCCCTACGTTGGTTACATTACTTGTGCGACAAGGAAAACAAATGGATTCAGCATGCCCGCAACGGAGGGGGTGAAAAGACCATCGGAACATATTCGGTAGATGGCTGGGACTTAGAAAACCCCAAGATCGTGTACGAGTTTAACGGTTGCTTATTTCACGGATGTCCTGTCTGTTACCCTGATCGTAGCACTAAAAATCAGTTTTTACAACGAACCATGGAAGACTTGTACCAGGACACTTGTCAGCGACGCCTAAAGTTGGAACAGGAAGGATACCAAGTGGTGGAAATGTGGGAACACGAATACGATCACCGCTTGAAAACCGATCCCGAGTTTAAACGCCTCGTGGAAAGTTACCAGTTCATGGACCCGCTGAACCCGAGGGATAGTTTGTACGGAGGAAGGACCAATGCCACCTGTTTGCTGTACCAAGCCGACGAAGAGAAAGGAGAAGAAATCAAATACTTGGACGTGTGTTCGCTGTATCCCTACGTGTGCAAATATTGTCGCTTTCCTGTAGGGCACCCGCAATTGTTAACGGAACACATCGACCTGAAAAACATTCGACAATACGAAGGCTTGATCAAGTGTAAAGTTTTGCCTCCCACGAACCTATACCATCCCGTCTTACCTCACCATTGTCAAGGCAAACTGATGTTTCCATTGTGCCGTACTTGTGCCGAAACGTGCAACCAAGACCAACCTTGTCAGCACACCCAGGAAGAACGTGCCTTGACGGGAACCTGGGTCAGCGTAGAATTGTTCAAAGCTCTGGACATGGGATACCAACTGTTAGAAGTGTACGAAATTTGCCACTTTCCCAAGACACAACAATACCACAAGGGTGATTCCAGTCAGAAAGGCATTTTCGCTGACTACGTGGATGCCTTTTTGAAACTGAAACAAGAAGCCAGTGGCTATCCTTCCTGGTGTCACACTCCCGAAGACCAAATACAATTCAAAGAGAAATACTATGAACAAGAAGGCATCTCTTTAGACCACATCGAGAAAAACGAAGGCAGGCGATCGTTTGCCAAAGTGATGTTAAATTGCTTGTGGGGTAAAATGGCACAACGACCGTGTTTACCCAAGACGGAATATTTGACAGAACCTTCCCGCTACTTCTACTTCCAGATGATTCACGACAAAACCAAATACATGAAACACGTGGACGTCGTTCGAGAGAATTTGATCTTGGTCAATTACGAAGAAGATCTGGACTTTGTACAAGACGACCCTTTTGGAAATGTCATCATTGCGGCTTACGTGACAGCTCATGCTCGCTTAAAATTGTACGAAGCTTTAGAACTGTTAGGGGAACGCGTCCTGTACTTTGACACGGACAGTTGCATCTACATCGATCGACCGGGTCAGCAACACCCTAACATCGAAGAAAACCGTTTAGGAGCCTGGACAGACGAACATCCCGACGACAAGATTCTAAGTTTCGCTAGTGGAGGTCCTAAAAATTACGGCTACCAATACCGGGACAAACAAGGAGAAGTGCACACGGAGTGCAAAGTGAAAGGACTGACTCTGAATTATCGTACCAGTCGAGTGGTCAACTTTGGGGTATTGAAAAAAGCCTTGCAATCGGGAGAGGATGGAAACTTTAAAGTGACCACTCACCAACCGAACAAGATTGTACGTTTACCCACTCACCACATCGTCAGTCGACCCCTGGAAAAAATCTATCAAATCGTGTACCAGAAGCGAGTGAGACTTCCCAATCACTTTACGTTGCCGTACGGTCACATCGATATTGGTCAGCATATAAAAAGGGACAACGTCCAAGACCAATAGTTCATTGTCACTACCAAGACCAATCGACAAAAATGAATCCTTTCAAACAGCAAGTATAGAGCGTAAGACTCAAGTCCAACGAGAAACTCGGGTGTGATTCTATGCCTCACGATCACATCACCAATGCAATACCACATCTTAGTTGTTATGTACTAATGCCATGACAAACTACGTGCAACCAGTGAAACTTCCAGACCACAAAACTTTACCTTATGGACATGCTGATATCACTCAGTATAAAAAGGGATGACTTCCAAGAACGACACTTCATTGCGAGGACAAGCGACGAGAAAGATGAATAACTCTACGCAGAAGAAAAAAGAGAAGGAACAAACATCATTGACCTCTTTCACCACCATACCGTCACAGCAAAGTGCGTTCAAGAAGGGAAAGGATTCAATAGACCTAAAGGAGTATTTTAGCATCCAAATGACCCAGACAGCGACCTCGAGAAAATTTAGAACGACAACTTACACCTACACGATGAAATTTAAAGACTTCGCGTCTGACGTTCCAGCCGAGGAAGTATCAGGTTTCATTACGGATCTACTTGACTCACTGTTAGAGGAATTCAAATGTCATTGCCAAGTCAAAGATGAAGGTCGTTTGAGCCTATCTATGTATCACGACAGTTTGAACTCGCCTGTATGTCTCGGATTTAGCACACCTGCAGAAATAACTTCTTCCAAACTTTTGAGGGCTATTGAAGACGTGCGGTCGGTGAGAGAAAAATTTGACATCACCGATGGAAAAGTGACTATTCATATGGCATATGTTGCACCTCCATGGGAAGAAGACGATCACTGCTCTTGATCTGCTTACCGATAAGTGTACCTAGCACGATGGACGTAACAGCAGATTTACGACTGACAGGGAATACGAGATCGGAAACATCTATGCTGGGACACAAGTGGTAGCTGACCAGATATTAAACAACGTGTGTAACGGATAGAGAGACAAACACGAACTTTCTCTTATTTGATTGTTTGTTACTTGTTTTGTTTTGACTTTTTCTTATAAACGAACATTTATTGTAAATTCGTTGCATATGAAGTGATTTTAGAAAGGAGTGAACGTTAATTTTAAACATTAGTTTACTAGAGTCAATAACTAAACAACTCGTAAATATGTTTCTTTTATGTTCAAATGTTTATGTATTTAATGGATAGTGCTTAGACCAAAGCACAGGCCAGAGAGCCCATGTATATATGTACTTGAATAAATGTTTTGAACCCATACAACAGACTTTTCTTTATCGAGTCTCTATTCTATCTGTGAGTCTTTCTTTAGAATATTTCTGTCCTCTTTTCTGTGTGTTTCAATGTGTATTGGTTTGTTTCTGTATGTCTGTGTTTGTCCCTATCAACCCTTTGTCCCTACAAATACATTTCACCCTATAAAAGGTTTTGACCCTATAAACCTATGACGTTACCAATGTTTAATTCCCACTGATCCCCAGGTGACATTCCCATGTTCAGTTTCCATGTTCAATTCCCCTTGTCACTAGAGTGACCCAGGGTTTTTCTCCATGTTAAATTTCCCTTGTCGCTAGAGTGGCCCAAGGGGTTTTGTAATGCTAATTCCCATTGTCGCTAGGGTGGCCCCATATACTACTGATATATAGGTGAGTGAGTATCATGGCAATGTTTTTAAATGATTACCAGCGTTATAGGCCATCAGTGAGACGTGTCATTAAAGACAAGATTAAAAAATGTATTACATGTCCAATATCGATATCACTGATCACCGCAGAAGAAATTCAGTTCCAAGGACTAAAGAACTATACAAACTGGTATATGGGCGCTAGCAGAATTATTTCGGGGTGGGATGTAAACATGTAGTGATGAGCAGTGTTTCCGCGCGCAGCTTGTTTTATGTCTTAGCGCAGCTAAATGTATTCTGCGCGCAGAGATAATTCTTTTGATTTCTCGTGAACACAATTTCTTCTAATTGATTACAGTTGTTCGTTGTTCAAAATATTTTCAGTCTTGACATGGTTGAGATTAAATTTCCAGATGTTTGATTTAATGGCATTAAATCTATAATGATATTACGGCCCTTTCAGCAGGAAGATTTAAGATCTTGATAATGAATGTTTAGGAGAACATAAACAAAATGTCAGCCTGTGAGTCTGTGTCTCTAAATCGACAGTATTTTGGTCTGTTTCAAATCGTCATGGTAATGATGCATGGCTTGGCACTGGGAAGCTCTATGTGTAAAAGAGGAAATATGGAGGGAGGATATTCAACATCACTGCCTTAGCTGGCTCAACCACACAGCTGCTGCTTATCTGCTATGCCTGCATGCCTGTGGGTTTCAGAAATATAAGACGAGTGTTAATAATTAAGACACCAGATCCTCTCTTCTCCTTTCCTACAGGAGATACGCGATTAATGTCAGACTATAATTATATGAATGTAGCGAGACTGTAAGAATCTTCTCATTGCTTATTTACTTTTTATAGAGATAACACATATACAATTACTTTACTATAACGTATAAATTTTTATAATTTGTTATTGTTGATATTCATATTTTTAAATGTCCAAACGAACACATCAAGATGATTTGGAGGAGCCAAGGAAAATAGCTGCTATTAGTTTTAAACTGTCGTGGCTAAAAGAACTCGTCGAAACTGAGACTGTGGATTCAAAAACACCTAAATGTGTTGAGCTTGGAAATATTTTTACGTTCAGTGAAGTCAACGGAGTTGTTTGCAAGATGTGCGAGGAAGCCAAGTCTTCTTGTGAGTTTGCGGTTGGAAAGATCTGGGATCTTTGGAAAATGGATTATTTAAAAAGACATCTTGCTCAAAAAGTTCACTTGGAATCGGTGTCAAAATTGAGAAGGATGAAGTCTGGTAGTGAAATCAACAATTTGCTTATCGAAACAACCAGCGGTCGGAAGACAAGAATGGAATTCAACGAACGTCACAGAAGCATAGGTGAGCAAGTAAAGATTTTGATAGACACTGCTATTCTGGCAATTTCAATAAATTCATCAATGTTGTCTGTGCAAGAGATTCATGATCATTTGGCAAAGTATGTTAAAATTCCAGAGAGTTGGCGGAGTAAAAATTACGCTTTTGAATTTGTCGAGTGTATTGATGCTGTTGTTAGAGAAGCCATCATGGGAGAAATTCGTGATTCTCAATTTCATACATTGATTGTGGATGAGAGTACAGACATATCAGTCACTAAAATGCTGATTATCTATATCAAGTATCGACCAACTGCAGCAAAGTGACATCGAACATATTTTGCTGGTATTGTTAAATTGACAGCATGTGACAGTAGAACTATTTATGAAGCAATCAAGAAGTTTTATGCAGACAACCAACTTGATGTTCAGAAAATGGTGATATTTACGTCAGATGGTGCATCAGTAATGTTAGGTAAGAGCAATGGTGTTGCTGCTCTTCTTCGTGCAGAGGTGCCACATTTGACAGTGCAGCACTGTGTTGCACATAGGGAAGATGTGGGCATTGATGATGCATGAAAGAATCTAATTTTGATGAAAGACATTGAATTATTGTTAAGAACTGTTTACATTACTTTCAGTAGGTCGAGTGTTAAAAAAGCTGAATTCGAAGAATTATGCAATGTTGCAGACCATGATGCCATCTCATTTCGACCACTTAATGAAGTGCGGTGGATGTCTAGATATTTTGCTGTAAAAGCCTTATTGAGAAATTATATGATGTTAATTGATTATTTTACAAAACAGGTTGATGAGGAATTTTACAAAACAGGTTGATGAGGATAATGATCCTATCGCAAAACACTGTTTGAAAAAAGTTGAAAGATCCTCAAGTTCATGTTGCTGTGATGGTTTTGAATAATGTTCTAGCTGAACTGGCTGAGTTGTGTTTTCCAACGCAGGTGCATAACTACACTTGAAGCAGTTCAGTTTGCAAAGGCAAAGATTAGTAAACTGCAGCTACAGTATTTAGCACAAAAAGTAAATTGGAGTGACGAAGTGGTAGAATTGCTTTCAAAGGATCAGTTTGTTGATGTTGATACAGCTGCAATTCTTAGATTTTATCAGCGAGTTTGCATTCATTTGCAAGACAGATTCCCTGAAAGAGAAGTAGAGGATTGGGTTGCATTCAATACACAAGCAATTCAAGTACAAACAGACTTTCAGTTTGGAACTATTGAAATTGTGTGCCAGGTACAATCATTTTCTGACAAAAAATGGCGATGATACAAAGAATAAGTTGATCAAGGAATATAACGAGTTCAAATTTATATTAAATGAAAAAATAAAATCTGGGACATTAAAAACATTCTCAGATGTAGTTAGCTATGGATTGGCAGAAGATAAGTTTTCAAACCTTGCAACATTGCTTGATATCTGTGTCACGTTTCAAGCCTCCAGTGCTGATGCAGAACGAGGATTCAGTTTGATGAACAATATCAAGACAAAATCCCGCAACATACTGGAAGCAGATCATTTGGACATGTTGATGAGGATAAAGTTTTATTTAACAAGTGGACAGAATATTGATCTGGAAGCTGTTTATCTTTTTTGGAAAAGTGATAAAAACAGAAGACAAAAAAAAGGAGTGACATTATTATAAAGTCTTTTGCTTTCTATCAGTACATTATTGTCTAGGTCTAATATGAATAAAAACAATCTTGACTTATTTTATTTAAACTTTCAAAGTATTTTAGACTACTACTTTATTTAATTTTTTATTAAAATAATTTCAAGTTTTCTAGTAATGGCATAATACTTTTAGTTTAATTTAATAATTATCAGTGATGTTAGCTCTACTACAACTAGTCTACTAATACTGCTAGTCTGCTACTACTACTACTCCCCCTACTATTTCTACTACTACTACTACCCGTTTAAAGTCTATCTGTAGGAATGTTAAGGTTATCTTGGTTAGACCCCCTTTTTTTGGGTGTGTGTGTGTGACCCCCCGGGGGTCGTGACTCGTGACCCCCCACCCACTTTGACGCACCCTGCCCGAGGATACAATTTCTGTATTAAAAAAAAAAATTGCTCAGTAGGTTTTGCAGTCTGCTCAGTAGCCTTTGCTCGGCGCTCACTAGTGTACATGCCGTAGATGGAACGTTGGTGATGAGGTATTAAGTTTTATGGATGCAGGCCAAAACATCTTTAGATGTGAAATCGGTGGTGGGAGAGGGGCAAGTGCTCCGACCGTCATGCAGGGGCGTATTAACCATTAAGCAGACTAAGCACGTGCTTAGGGCACCAGTGCTAAAGGGGGCACCACAAAGTTGAAAAGGGTCAAAAGAAAAGAAAACGAATGAAGATTTGTAAAAAAAAATTGATAAAACTAGTGCAAATTGATCATAATGTTCTGTTTCTTGATCATGGTGCACCCTAGGGTTATCTTCCCAGGTGTACCACAAGATTTGTCAGTGCTTAGGGCACCAGTGAGCCTTAATCCGCCCCTGCCCTCATGCCCATATATTCTGGCACCCATGAAAACCAAACCGTCTTGGATGATTGCATTTAAGAGCTGTCGTTACAGCAACGCTATTACAATTTAACGGCGGGTAGGTGTCAGATCAGCTGGAAGAAAGTGTTCACACTGAAGGTGATTCTGTGCTCAACATTAAGAGGTTATAGTTGGGGCCGGTCGGCCTGGTGTCAGGATAATATTCTTTGGTGGGACATAATGTTCCATGTCTGCAGCGTGATGCCCCAGTGCTAGGCGTCACTATAAACTGCGACACTGCTGACGTCGTAGCGATATGACTGAAAAATTGTTAAAGCTATGTTAAAGATCCAAATCACATACACACTCTCTGGATACACACGTTTGATTTACAGTAAATAGCTATGATAGTCAAAGCGGACTGGGTGATTCTTGGTTGTTCTGATTGGACATTTTCAAATAAGCGCGAGCGCCACCTGAGAAGCAGATTTGGAGGGAAAGAAAGTTGCGTCGTCTGCAGATTTGTATGCATGGTTTGTACATTTTTATCGCTATTTCTCATAAATGTATAAAATAATATAACTTAACATTAGAAATTTTAGTCGATATGGTTTTACCTGATACAACGTGCGTGTCTTCAGAAGGACCATGTGAGCTGCAGCAACGAGTGTTAAGATAGATAGGGAGCACATTTTTTATAGCGTGGTCAGCATTATATAATGGGCATTTTATTGCATCCAGCGATTTCGCGGGTATTATGGTATTGCGGTATTTAAAGTTTTCGGTATTTTTCGGCATATCGCCATCTATCGTGTGCTTATGTTATATATAATGGATGACCATAAGTTACTGTAGTTTATTTTGTAGTATCGTCTAGCGTCGAAACTACGTGTCCCTCGATTCGTGCGCCATGTTTCTTGCGACCTCGCTCTTGTTTCCAGATACTGGTGTCACCAGTTGGGTCTATACCTTACTTAGATAGTGACAATGAGTGCTGATTAAGAAGTGTTTGACGCAATAAAATGTAAATACATGTTTCATTTAATTCAAATGAAAGAAAACAATGGAGATGTCCATTGCCATATTTGCCACAAGGTTTTGTGCCTTAAGTGCTTTCTTTACTTTTTTATTAGGTGGACACCCACGACAGCGATTTTTTTAACGGCAAAAGCAATGAAATCTTGTTACTTTAACATGCCATTCTTACATCATGTTAGGAAAAAATGACTCTAATGAATACTATACAGAATAAAATTTTGACTTGAAATGTTTTAATCTAAGGGGAAACAATTTTGTTATGAAATAGCACAAAAAGTTCTTTTAAAAATTCACATCTCTTTAAACATAATTTATCGAAAGCTTGAAGAAATATATTAAAAAGTGCATCATGTTGTTCTTTGAACATTTTTCAGTATTATTGATATGCATTTTATTGCAGTTAATATGCATTTGAAATAAATGAAAAATATTACATATGCAAGTTTTTGTAATATAGACTAAATAATCGATTTATACACCTTAGTCTTGTATCTTGTGGCTTTTATTTCAGGGGTCTGAACCAAGGACAGAATTTCAGAAACGGACAAATATTTACATACTTAGAAACACTACTGGCAAGGAATTTGGAGTTCATTTCAACTTTGAATAAATGTAGCAGATATAGTTGAACACTTTCTGTGGTGATTTTAATAGTTTCATGCAATGTTCTAATCATTACAATTGACAGTAAAGTCACAAACCATGGCAGGTCAATATTTGCACATCCTCCCTCTATTTGACCTCTCCATTTTTAAAATAAAAGGCATCAAGGATATAAAAAATGCATGAAGCATGGTCATTTCGTTCATTAATTTATATGTTTTCACCTCAGGGATGGTCCTGGCTTTTAAAAAGTTGTAGCCCAAAAAATCGCCAATTTTCCAGAAATGTTGCCAGAGCAAGTAGTGAATATTTTTCTAAGTCTGCTAATGTAATATACAATGAAAATTGAAAAAAATCTATATTGTGTATGTTATTTCCAAAATAATAGTTTTGTAAAGAACTTAAGTTAATGACATTTTAATACTAAAACCGTATAATCATACTTTGCAATGTAAGATAACTGACGTATAATACGACCATCGATTTCATGACTTCAGTTGGACAAACACAGTACAAGGGGCTTCCACCTTGCTGGCACTTAGATCTGATGCAGTAAATGAACAGAATTAATTATTTTGCAATTGCAAAGACTAAAAGTGTACACCATGTGTACCACTGATGCTAGTATTGAAACTTGATCTGTATTTATGTTATATATAATGCAAAACTATTTTCATGTCTACCATTCAAAAACACTAATAAGAAAATAATGCACTTTTAGTGATGTATATCAAGTATCTGCATAGAAGACTTAAATATAGAGCTGGTGTACAAGGGACCTTTCGCAATACTCTTATTAAAGCTTGTAAACAAAATAACTTGAAGAAAAATCCCATATCAAATGAAGTTATTATTTAAATATATCCTGATGAATAGTTTGTTACATAAGCAAGTTTTTGTTTACTGTAAACTTTAATTGGGAATTATTGTAATACTTTTTTGGGAAATGGAGCAAATTGTACTCAAGTTATGCTCAGAAATAACTTTTTAAAATTTTCTTTTTCTTCAGCTGATGAGTGATCAAAGCAACAGATCAATGGCTTTCAGGTTCTTCATACTTGGTGTTCTTCTCATTTTGGCAAATAAATGTAAGTTTTTCTGCAGTCACTTAGTTTGCTTGCACAATTCAAAGTCATCTTCATTCATCTTACATTGTTATGGACCACTAATTCAAGCATTACTTGGAAGGTGGTGACTCAGGTACATGGTTTGTTCTCATTACTATAAAACCCTGTGATGGCCATGTCATGTCCTGTATTCAGAGAAATAGATGTTTATTGGCAACCAAATCTGGCTGGGTAGTAATATCAGTCATGTACACTGAGTATCTTAAAAGGGATGGGGAAATAAATCTTTCAAGCTTTGTCTTGTATTTTTTTTTTAAAATTCACATTTACAGTAATTCTCAGATGAGTGTTCCATTCTTTTACATATTAGTAAAGTTGTTTTGTTTTCAGTTTTTATATTTGAAAGCTCAGCTCTAAAAATATGATATTGAAAAGTAATATTAGACAGTTGGTGTTTTCATTGCTTATTTTAAAACACGCATAAAATCCACAAATTAACTGGATGATGGATTCCATCAGATAATAGCCTGCCTTATAGCAACGGACAAAAGGCCATCTGGAAGATTTGCTAAGCTTTAGTTTGTACCTTGCTTCTAAAATAAAATAGTAGAAGATCAATTTGAATAAACAAATATTGTTTTGGTTGTTTTTTTTTTGTACAGTTGCCTCTTGGCCATATGTTTTTGAAGTTGAACCAATCCATGTAGAGTGAGCTTTGAATTGCTTAATATCAATTCCAGCTTTGGTAAAAATATATTTGAGCATCTAACTTTAGAATCTGTTGAGAAACTGATAAGTTTTGAATGAAACAAAAACTTGCTTTCACTTTCTGACCTCTTTTGTCTTGTCCAGATAGATGTACAATTAAGGTTTGTAACATTTGTGCAGAACTAACTGCATTGTCTGTTAATCCAACTTGCGCTGCAAATATTACAGTGACTGCTGATTTTCTCAAGGCTACATCTGTGTAAATACTTTAAAACAATGATTTGGGTTTGTATTTCTGTGGGTAGATAATAATACACTTTTTCATGAACCTTGATATAAATTAATTAAGATATAACTTTCAGTCAAAAATGATTTATATAAATCAGGATTGTCAGATATATGTTAGTAATTTCTACTTCAGATGGATCATGAGAGTTGCATTTGTATCTTGAATAACAATCACATATTTCACCATGAAAGGTCGTGTCTTGTCCCAAACGTTGCTAATACAAGCCTATGAGAATCTCACATGAGATCTAAGAGGGATTCGCTCATGTTGATTAAATGTGCAAATTAGGTGTAAATTAAAAAATCTCTTGAGCTTATGAATAGAAAAAATTTGCTCAAATGAACTTACATAGTTCTGAGATTTTCACATGCTCTAGAGAGAAAGTTTGAACTGGTAACTATAATGAACTTACTGAAGTGGGGGAGAGACTCGTACTAATTTTCAGTTGATTGTCAGTATATTGTTATAAAGATTTGGTGCTGCAAAATAAGACCAATAGAATTAGTCTAAATTAAATTTAAGAAATGCTGAACTTTAAAATGATAATTGAAAATTACAGCTAGTTGTAATTATGTAATATTTTTAAAATTTTGCAAGACCAGCAAAATATATTGTCACATATCCTATACATTCTGTTAGATGGAATGCAGCCATGAACTTGTGTGAGTATATATTTTAAAATTCTTCTACAACTTCCAGTAATATCTGCAGACTGGGTTGGTCATATGTAGGGGTGAAATGATACACCTGTGCTGCATATCAATATGATTCATGACAGACAGCCTGTGATACAATACATGATATTGGCCAAAGGTTTTTGCATTTGGCTGTTAGGCAGATGTCAGCGAGGTGTGTGATCTTCGGCCTAATTTGGCAAGGATTGTGGTACATCACTTTATCTTATGTAAGATGGTAATAGCAGAGATTTCTTTTCTAGCTGCCCTTGCACTTGTTTTGAGAGGTAGATGTCAGTCAGATGAGCAACTTCAGGTTCACTTGATTCTCTTCTTGTGGTTTCACAAGAAATTGGAATTTCTGTTTGTTCTTAAGTTGGAAAATATGCCTCAGATGGGGTATGGGATCCAGGATAATTGTTTCCCTCCCCCACTCTCAAAATGATAAGTAAATTGTTCATAGGGTCATCACTTAGTGGTTTATAAAGACAACATTAATGAAAAATAATACCTCACACAAATGGGACTTCACATCTGATACTGTCTATAAACCTTCAGTAAATATTTGTTGCTCCCATTTTCAGGTTTTGGTTTAATTGGTACAACTAAAAGAACTACCACAATCCGTTCATCAGAAAGGTACAGGATGTTAACATCTCTTCTGGGAGAGAAACAAAAGATGTTTGAAGGACAGCTTCTTCTTAAATCAGTTACAGACTTGGAAGATAAATTGAAAATTCAAGGTATGTAGCAACACTATTTACAGTATTGCCCATTCAAAAGAAGTTGTTGGGTTCTATCCATCTGTCTTTCTTTCACACATTTGCTTCTAGAGTATAAATTAAAGACTCTTGGTATATCTCTGAAACTTGGTAGGCTAGTGATCCAAATTCTACTTACAGGTTAGTAATGTTTGTTTTTCATTAATTAATCTTGTAAATATCTAAAGATTAACATTATCAGTTATTTTTATCAGAGACCAGAAGACCTAATGTGATGATTTTTAGCACAAGTTTGTTAACTGCTACTCTCCTAAGCTACAGGCAGGACTGCCACCAAATGGTACAAATTCATCTTAATTTCTCTAGCTTCTTGTAAATGAATATGGTGCCTCTAAGACATTGTGGTTGCCACAGTTACCATTTTGACATTATATGACTAATTCCATTTTTTTTTTTTTTGCCAAGGGTCAGCAATCAGTTTTTCAGATCACATTAATCCATGGTATAAGTATGTAGTATAAACTGTTTTGAACAAGTGCCTTCTTGAAGATTAAAGAGTTCCTGCTCATCTACTGGACCATATTGAGAATTCATGTAACCTTTTAGAAAGTTAGTGTGGCTACTTTTATAATGTCCATGGATTTACTTGAAAATAGTCTTTGTTTAAAATACTTCATTTGGAGAAACTGGAAAGCAACTTGTATTGTCGTCTATAGAGCCTGCTATAATTATATTCAAACCTCTCCTAACAGTAACCCGAGTTCAGCAGTCCCCTGGTCACAAAGGTCATTCTGATTTTCCCCTGACAGATTTCCTATATAAATGTCATGTAATCAGCAGTCACTTGTCTTCATTGCACAGTAGCCATGTTTCAAAAAAAAAAAAACATGCCGTGGATTCGAACTGCCATCCACAGTTGGTGGAATACATCAACAGTTACTGCTTCAAGTTTGCAAATTAAACTTCTTTTGTTGGATGAGCAAGGTATGGTATATATAAAGGTATATTACATGAATCGACGTTGAAACATTTCATATTTCAAATTTATTTGATAATCCAGTGAAACTCAAAGGTGTGGACATTTAGGCTTCAAAAGGCAGTGTTTATTCTTACAGGAGGTATACTTCACCATTGTTACCCTATATTGTTTAGTAATCCTACTTTACTGAGACCCTTCCCATCCCATTTTTTAATCAACCCACTTGCAGTAAACAATTAAACTTGGTTGTGTTGGACACATTAAAGTTGGGTTGACATCCCAATGCAGAACCTGAAAGGACATCTTCCATTTGAGGAGTAGAACTGTGAAAATTATAGTAAATATCTTCCATTTACAGGTTGATCTTGCTGAGTTTGGTATGGAAGTTAAGAGACAAAGAATGTCTAAATTTTGATTTATGTGCGACAGAAGGCAGAGGATTATTCCATTTGTGGTACCATAAGGCAGAAAAAGTATGTTAGTTTCCTATTCACTGGTTTCAGAATTAAAGTAGGTTGGTATTTTATTTATAAAATATTTTAAATTTGAAACAAATATCTTAAAATGATTATTAAAAATAATGTACCAAGTACTTCAAGTACTGGGATAAACTGGCTCAATTAGATGCACAAATCAATTTTAGGATTTTTTTATTTTTTCATTTTTTCTTTTTGGTTAACATGGGGGAAGAAGTTTTAGGTCAGCAATGATAAACAGTCATCAAACTGGAAACACATTTGTTTTCTGTGTTTTTTTTTTTTTTGTCTAACAAGTAAGATTACTGATTGGTCAAAAGAACTGATATAAATTTCTAGGTTGTCACCTCAGCTTTATATTGATCAGTTGGTTGTTGTCTTGACTTTATCAGATTTGTAATTAGGTTACAATTACATACATTGTGTGAAAAATGATGGGTATCAGCTGATACACTTGAAATATAACTGTTGATAGTAAGTTGGCAAGATTTTTCTTGTGAAAATTAATTACATGTTCATAGAAATCTCAGCTGGCATCTTCCCTTTGGCATTGCATTGTATCAAGAAAACTATAATCTTCAAAATACTGGTGACTGCAGCAACTGTAACGTTGCCAGACTAGATGAAAAATCACACCAATATTGATGTTCACTGTCTCTTTAAGTTCTGGGAGGTCTAACTTGAAGAAAGAAAAATAATTACCAATAAAATTATAATGGTTGCTGGAACTGTCAGCTGATCAGTTTAATACAATGTGTATATATTCTTCTGACCTACTATTTCATAGGAGGCATTTGCTAATTTGGCATCATCATGTAAAGAGAAGTTTTATAGATTTGGATTGCTTGAGGAGATCTTATTCGATTACCAGAGATGATATTTAATAGATGTCATCAATCCTTTTATAAAATACTGGGCTTCATTTGATCAATCACATGTAGCTTTCTTAGGTTGCTGCCATTGCTGTTTATAATTCACTGAGCATGCACAAGGTAGGTCCAGTATAGTACACCCATATGGAGAGCAATATGAGTTACCAAATTATGGTTCAGCAATGGATTTTGGAAAAAATTTCAATAAAGTCTTTTTTTAATGATAATTTCAACAAATATATCCTTTTGGTTGGAAATAATCATTAATTTTGCATAGATTTATAGTCTCAAGATTAGTTGGGATTTTCCAATGATTTTCCAACAGTATTCCGATTTTCACCGGTTTTCCAGCAAATTTCCAACTATTCAGTATTTAAGGTCTGGGGAAATTTTTAATTGAGAGCCAGAACGCAAGGAGGCAAGAGAGCATCCAAAGCCCAAATTCGTTGGGTATGTGCAGCAGTATGTAACTTATATAATTTATTTAATATTTATTTTGCAGTTATATTTAATGCATTTACAATTTCATTAGTTGAAGAATTTTAAGATACACATAGCTAATCCTGTAATTTCAGTATTTAAAGTAGAACTTAAATTTCTCTTATTATTCTAAAATGACAATTTCTTCACTTCTAAATTTCATCTAGGATCCATTTTTATGAGTTTGAAATATTTATATATGTGACAGTTAGTTCCTGTTCTTTGAGAAGATTTGTTTGCAAATACCAATTGTGTAAATGTAAAAGAGTTTGCCTTGACATCGGGAGACATTGCAGTTAGAAAACTTCGTTTTGGGTGATCATTGGTGGCATTTTCTCACCACATATTGCCCCATTTTAATTAATCGTGTGGTTATTGAATGAGTTCAATTTCTCTTCATATACCACACTTCTGCAATATTAACTGTGCGTGGTCATTGAATGAGCTTTTTTCTCTTCACATACTACACGTTTACAGGTATACATTGTGTGATTACTGGAGGAATCTCCTCATATCACACCTATTCAATTCTGTAAATGTATGTGTGATCATTGAATGTATATATGTATCTTCAGATATCACTTTCTTTGACTGGAACTCGTGATCTGTGGAACTTACATGCATTTGTTGGGAAACATAATCCCCCCATATCACATCGAACTTAAAGTAGTCGTCAGTTCGATGCCCTCTTAGGGAAACAACTCTTTTCTGTTGAGACAGTCACATGATAAGTTGTCTTCCTTGAAATACTACAGTCCTGGTAGTTCAAGTCAACATTATCTACTTGAATTCTGCCCAAGATTGTGTTATATGAATAAAGAGAATCTTCTCAATAGTAGCCCCCCCCCCCCCATTTTTTCACAGCAGTAAGCAATAATAAGCTGAGTAGGAGTCAAGTCTCACATATACAGAAAGTTGGTGATATTTTTTCCCTGTATACCAGTGGCTCCAAGCAAGGATAAATGTCAACAGTGTGAGAAAGATACCTGATGACAAAGTTTACATCTTCATCATTGTAAAGCGTTTTTGGGAATCTAGGTGATTGCTGAATGTATATGAATCTTGTATCTTGAATAAATATAGTATGCATACAAAAGTCCGACACTGTCATGCTTTTAATCAAGTTTATTGCATACGGTGTCTTTAGAAAGTAAAGTGTCAGTGGTGTCTATGGATACTGTATTAAAAAAAAGTGATAGAGAAATAAAGTACCTTATTTCTCTAATGGTCAGAAAAACAGTACAATATTTTAGAAAGACAAGTAGAAAAATTGGGCCTTGGTGTCTTATAACTGATGCATGCCATATGTTAATTGATGTTGAGCTTTGGCACTTGTTTTGGTTAGATTTTGTGCTTGGATTTATTCTTAAAAGACAAATCTGTATCCATTTGGCACAGAGAAGATTATAGAGTAAAATTTTACTTGTCCCAGTCTATTTTTACCCATTCCAAATCAGTGGACAAGTACTTTTCCTCAGCTTTGCAAACACAAGATTAGATGCATCGCTGATAATCCCTCAGGCAACTTTGTTGATCATATGATTTGCGCATGCTGATTTGCATATCATGATTCCAAGATAGAATACCTCCAGTAACCCAATATTATATTTGATTTTCTATTGCAGAATATTGTAAATCATATGAGGGAACTATTAAAGCCCTTATTTTGGAATCTGGGAAGAGTTTGACGTAAGTAGACCATTCAATTACTATGTTTATTTAGATTACCTTGCAATCAAGCCAGATGAGCTTAGGTTATGGCCCTGTCTTTGTCATGCATCATGTCTTTTGTGCCAGTCAGTGTTAGCTATTTTCAGCTCATTCTCAAAAACCATTAGAACAGATTCAGACCTACCAACCTTTATGATTTTGCTGCAAGTCTTATG
The DNA here is from genome assembly GCA_028554795.2 of Sinohyriopsis cumingii. NCBI lineage: Eukaryota > Metazoa > Mollusca > Bivalvia > Unionida > Unionidae > Sinohyriopsis > Sinohyriopsis cumingii. The sequence continues at coordinate 78,628,344 of CM068826.1, read as the reverse complement.
AAAGTAACCCATAAAATAAGGACTTACAAAATGAAAGTGAAAACTATGAAAAAATTATTCTTGCCAAAAAATCCAGATAATTGGTTCATCCTTGTTTGATTTTGATCGGGTTTCATATTAGAATTAGTGGTGTTTTGATCGGGTTTCATATTAGAATTAGTGGTGTTAGTGAAACCGACTATCTCTACAGCAGTACCTCAGATGCTTTAAACTGCACATATTTTTTAATGCAAAGTATCTGCATGATCATACTGTTGATTATAAAATTTATAAAATGGCATCCAGCAAGAAATGCACGTTGAAGACAATAGGGAAAAAAAGTCTCTTATACAGTGCTAGTAATCAGCACAGAAGAATAAAAAAGAATATTCAGATTCTTGTGAATAAAAACAGGAAGTGACACAGGTTTATTGGGTATCACATGTCAGTTTGAGTATGTTTCTTGGTGGGAGATATGATTGATTGATGTCATGTGAAATGGAAGGAAAAAATCCAAGAATTCTGAAAGGTTGAGAAATAGCGTGCCATTGAGCTGCATTGGGTTTGGAATTGAAGTTTGTGCAACTGAACTAGAGGTAAATAAGTTCTATGTGTACTTTACAAACTTTTCAGTTGAACATAATGTTTACCATTGCTGCATGTTTCGAATACTGAACTTTTAGATAAATTTTCCAGCTTTACAATAGCAGTTTATGATAATTTGTTACACCTTACTGAAAACTTACAGGAAAAAAATCAACTGCCTTATTGAGATGGTCTTGTCAGGGTTGGCAGGTGCAGTTTGAACAAATTTTTTTTAGAGTATTCTGGCTTTAAAATCCAGAAAGTTGGTGTGGATGACACTATCCTGCCACCACATATGGCCACCATTACTTTAAAAAATAGAATGTGAAACTATTTCTTAACTTGACATAACTTATTAAATACCACTTGATAGAATTTTACCAGATTTGACAGGATGTGTTTGCATAAATGTCTTTAACTCTTTGTAAATAATGACAGTTGTGAAATTTCACAGGTTGTCAGTCATGTGAAAAACATTACTTAATGTCAGTATTTGAGGAAAATGAAAATACATAAGCTTTATGAGCTATTTTACCAGCTGTAAAACATGTATTAATTATCATAGACACAATGGATGTAGTTATAAAAGACAAGAATAAGAGGTTAAAAAAAACATACAAAGATTAAGATACATCAGCTGAATTTGTAGAGAACAATTTAAAGCAAGAAAAATGAAGAGAGTAACTACAAGCTGTCTGCAAGGTTTCGCTATGCAACATAAAAGATATAGTTTTACAGTTTACATGTACATGTGTAATGACATGCATTCCCACACATATTACTGTACATGTATTTTCCTTGCTAACTATTTATGACAGCTGTATGGCATATTCCCAAGAAAACACATGAGTTTCTTCAATTAGAAAACTTGTCTAGAGATTCATTATATTTTGATAATATATTTAGGTAGCAGACCACTCTGTACTTTGAAAAATTGTACCAGATGTTAAATGAAACTGGTTTTATCGATGTGACTCACGAATGATACATGACTAAAATATATTGGAGTAGTTTGATCTATTTAAACTTCAAAACATATTGGACCAGAAAAAGGACAAATCAATAGCACTTTTCAAATTTAAAAGAAGAATGTGCAATACACCACTCAGATTGAGCACATTGTCATGATCATTGCAATATTTGCAGGCTTGACTCTACAGTTATTCAATGAAAGATAGACATGTAGACTAAGTAAGTGGGTGTTGTATATGAATAATTTGTTACTATGTTTTGTATTTCTATTTTGGAATCAACATGGAATTTAGCATTTGTGATAAAAACTTACACCAGCTGTAGATCTAGGTTGGTAGTAAAAATAAACATACATTTTTCATAGTTTCTTGTAATTGTGGGCTTGTAATATATAGATTACACTTATTATGCAGCTGAGATTATGCTTTTTGTCACTTTAATTAGTAACAATTACGCTTATGTTTCTCTAGGGGTTGGCATATGTATCAATGAGTGAAGACCACTCACGAAAAGACAGACTGTGATTCACAGTTGGATACCATTGAAGAATCAGTTATCTCTATATCAATTATATTTTTGACAATACAAAAGTCATTTCACAAGAGTTGTGTATATTCAGTACAGGTCTGTTTAGAAAAGGTTGGTTGGCTTCTGTGCAAGATACATCAGTTTGCAGTTATTGCTCATGTGAAAAAATGTATTTGCTTTCTCAGTTCAGTTTAAACATTTTAGAAAATTCTGGAAATTGTTATATTTCAAGAAGTTTGAACAAACTTGTCAACAGCTTGATGAGAGGCTTGCCTATTGGCTTTGTTTGAACATTATAAATTAAAATTCCTTTTATTACAGATGAAAATGAATCTTCTTAGATATGGACAGTGAAATTCCAAATGACAACCACTAATATTTAAAGAACACAAACCATAAAATTTACAATGAAATGCAAACCACATGCTTAATCCTTGGGTGGTTATGGCATTAGGCTGTCTCTGCAGGACATATTCATGAAGTTGAATATACACGGTTTTAAACCAGCTAGATTATGATGCAATATGGCTTACTGCATATTACAAGATACATTTGTTTCTCAAGTAAAAGAAAATCGCACAATAACAGCATGAAGTATTATAAAGCAAGGTCTTTTTATCCATTTAGAAATCAGAGCAAAACTATTGTTTTGATGCTTTTCCAAAGAGTCCTAATCCATTCCCCCATAAATAAATTGAAAGGTTTGTCACAAAAAGAGAAATGATTTCATGTGATATTCAGCAGTCAATGCAGTAGCTTTTATCAACACAAGTAAAATATTAAAATTGGTATCAAATGAATGTCTTGGCTTGGGAAGGTTGTCACTTGTATATTGTCACCAACATTAAATTCACACAATCAGTACAAAACCTAGGTGTTACTCTGCACAGTATTCTCACATTGCACCAACATGTCATGAACATATGCAAGGCTGCATATCTTGAGCTGAGACGCATCAGCTCAATTCGCAAATATCATTCAGTTGATACCACTAAAACACTTGTGTGTTCATTAGTACTTTCAAGACTGGACTATTGTAACTCAATTCTGTCTGGTTCATCTCAATATCTACTCCAGAAACTTCAAAAAGTTCAAAACACAGCAGCTCGAATCTTACTTAGAGTACCACGATCAGAGCACACCTCCTGCTTCTCTGTACCCTACACTGGCTATCCATTCGATCCAGAATCAAACACAAAATTGGTTCTCTGTGCTACGTTTCACTGTCGGACTCTAGTCCAACATATCTATCTATCTGACCCCACCCATGTGTACACACCAGCAAGATACTTACGCTCCTCTTCTGACAATTGTATACTCATTATTCCCACTATGAATAAAAGTCATATGGACAGCATTCTTTTGAATACCAGGGCCCAGCAACGTGGAATGAATTGCCCACTGAACTTAGACAGAAAGACACAGTGATCACATTCAAGAGGGCTCTCAAAACTCACTTATTTCGACTGCAATAACAAACTTAAAGACTTAATAATGTTTCCTACCTGAAATATTCTCAGCATGTTTTTTATTTTTTAATGTTTTTCTAATTTCATGTTGTTTGTTTTTGTAAGAATATTATTGTTTTTTTATCTTATAGGTGTTGTCTAATGTTGTAAAGCGCTTAGAGCTTCTAAAGATTAGGCGCTATACAAAGTCCTCATTATTATTAATGTTATTATTATTCATGTATTAAATGAAGTCGTCTGACTTAGAGCATCATATTTAACAGACCCATGTATAACTGAGTGATTAACAGCAGAAGCTTTTAATTGTCAGTAATTACATTTTCCTGAAATGAGCACTGATTAAGGGTAACAGTCCCTCTTTGTGATGGTTAATTTAAAGTCAGATAGTTTCAGTTTTTATTTTCCAAAAAAGGAGAAACTGATTTCACACCATCAGTTGTACTTGTTTTCATTTTCTTGTTTTGGCATAAATTATGTGATGTTTGAGACTGGCATATCTTGGTATCCAAAATCAAGAGCTCACTCTCTTGTTCGCTCTCGTTCTCTCTCTTTAGTGTCAGTAAAATCAGTTTATTTAGTTTCCTTATTTGTAGGAAAGATGTGAAGCTATATACGCTACTGTACTGTTGATTATTGTTACTATAAAACTTTGAATTTCATGTTTTTTATGCAAAAACATGTGGCAGAGTGTTATGTGCAGGAACATTACATAGTTCTAGCTTAATAATCTCTGTTTATCTTTGCACATGAATTTGTCAGATTATTGGCATTGTTGGGATTGTGGTCTAGACTACCAGTCCCACTCTGCCTTGAATGTATATGTTGCTATGCTGTACAAAGCCTAACCAAACCAAATATAAGTAAAATAATGTATACTTTTTGGTTCTGTAATTTAAAAAAAGGGACAAAGTAGTTAACATCTCATTGTTTTTGTACCTTTCATCCAGTTTTAATAGTGGAAACAAGCATAGTCTTGTAGTTGATTTTTTTGTTGCAATTCTGCAAACACATCGCTTTTTCACTTGCTTGATTTCTCTCAAAGAAACAGGAGTGCCAACCCTTAGGATTTTGCTGTAAGTCACACAGAAATGACCTTAAAATATGGACTTTAGAAACAAATCAAAATACAAATTATGGAAATAAGATTGTTTAGAATCTGGATACTCGTTTGTCCATGTTTGATTCAGATCTGGGTATTGCAGTGGAGTTGGTAAGGGAACCAGACCAACTTTACAGGAGTGCCTCAGATGCTTTAAACTACACATATTTTTTAAACGCAAAATGTTTGCATGATCATACTATTGCTTATTTGTTTTAAGAATGGCATCCATCAAGCAATATAGTTTTAGAACGAAAAGGACAATAAACCTCTTAAAAAAGTTTTAGTAGTACAAAAAAATATAAGGAAATGTTTAGATTCTTGTGGGGAGGGAAGCAATAAGGTCAACAGTTTGTTGATATGATTATGGTACATGGTGGGAATGATGACTGTTATCACCATGGACATGCAAAATTTAATTTCTTTAAGGATTATGTCAAATTGAGAGATAGCAAGAAGCCATTCGCCTCCATAGGGTTTGGAACTGCAGTTTGTGAAACTACTGGAAGTAATTAAGGTTCAGATTAACTTCAAACATTTGTTTGGCCTGGTTGAATACAACGTTTACAGTCATTGTATCAGTCTTGAATCACTTTTCTGGACTTTCAAATGCATGTTTTTCATCTTGACAATTGCAGTAAATTATATTTTACTGAAAACCCGGGTCTAACTTGCGGAAAAAACTGCCAAACTGAGAAGGTCTTGTAAGGGTTGGCAGGTCTGACAAAATATGAGAATTCAGTAAATGATATCTTAACTGACTTTTAGTTTCTGATGAAATTCAATTTTTGATACTCCATTTTTGTTATAACCAGACAATTGGCAGCTAATTATTTAGCCTCCTTCTTTTTCATTATTTGTTTTCTTGTCTGTTACTTTTGTGGTTAATGAAGAGAACCATCATTTACCAAATTGATCACATGTTTAAAAAAAAAATACTTCGTGAAGAATATATAGACGGAAGAAACAAATTTGTCATTAGACCATCAATTCCTTCTAGCAACTACTGTTATTTTATCATTATTATTATTATTATTATTAATGATATTGCTGTTACCATTTGTTAAATTTTTAGCATTAGTAATAACTTTAATACAGTAATCATACAGCACTCAGTAGTGGAATCATTATAGCTAATAATGTTAAAATTATGAATTCTCTAAGTATAATTTTCTATAACTGGGTGTGAAAATTCTATTGTCAACTCTGAGTAACATTTCTATATAGAATTTTACCATTTGCGAAACATTAATGGTAAATTAATTTGGCATGATGCCACGACCCAGCATATCTTTAGGATTTTTTTTTCTCCATCAAAGTCAGTAACTATGAATCATATTGTCAGTATGATAAAGGTTTTCTTTGTTTTCTTTTACTCAACCAGGACAGTCAAACCTCTCCCAGAAATGATATCTGCTTATATGCCAGCCACATGTGAGCAGGTTAGGAATGATTTGGTAAGTTTCTAAATCATAGGTGTTATTATTTTTTGTGGAATAAACTTTTTTTCAATATATAGACATGAGAAATTTTCCGTTTTTGAGTGGAAGTCATTTTTTCCTGGCATTAAACTGAGGAAGGTCGTAATTTAAGGTGACTGTTGGAGGTGTTTGTAGGTATATAAGGAATACTGTCATAAATTACCAGCTACTAACTAATAAAGTTTGGACCTGTATTGACTAAGATCATAAAAAGAAATAACTTTATTGGTTGAAGCTGGTCAAAATGAATTAGTCTAAAGAAATAATATTTTTGTCATTCAGTAAGAACAATTTTATGGGATAATAGCTGTAAATTATTACACCTCTCCCTCGATAAACTTGTGCACAATGGGGTCCAAAACAGATGGCACTATAAGTGAGGGCATGAATTATCGAGGGACCTCCATAACAATATGAAATGATACCATTCTTGCTGGACATCGAAAAAATGCATGGGATGGGGACTGACTGGTCTGTTTAATGGCTGAATACTTGTTTTAAAATCACGCTGGGAATGATTGTTAATAAAGTTTTTTCTAACGAAGTTATTCATTTTTATGTAAAAATTACCTTTATTTTCAAGATACTTAATTACTGAGAGATCATTAACTTTATTCTACCCGTTTTCAACAACCTTAAGGTGCACACAAAAAACATTGTGTATTACATCATTACTAGTACTTTATGTTATTGTTGAGTAGTCCGGTTCCCTGACCAATCTGCTTCGTGCTTTGCTCTTTACTCTTGTAGAATGTAATGCAAAGAATATACTAAGCAGGCATCCAGACTAGTTACTGATTGACATTCACAATCAAACAAGTTTCCTTTTATTGAAAAAAAGAAGGAACATTTAGTTTGTGAAACAGCTGTCATTGTCAAAAATCAATTATTTTTTCATTGTTCTTTTAGTGAAATATTGATCCCATAATTTCATTGCAAGTAATAGTGAAACTTCTTTTCATCCATGAGGAAATCTCCAATTCAGGAATTACAAATTAACTACAAACTCAGAAAACTAGCTTTTCTTTAATGAAATATATCTATGAAGCAAGATTTTATGTTATCAAGTATTCAATTTGCTTGGTTGTCTTGCTGTTGTTGATCACATTTGTGAATGTGTATGCTAATTTAGGGTAGTTTAATTACATTCTGTTAACAAAAAGAATTATAATGATGTTAGATTATCACTTGAAATGAGTTGACCTGACACTCGACTGGGGCTGTGAGCTCTTGCGCAGGGTGGATTTGCATGTCTTTTAAGTTTTCATTTATACCACTCGCTTTATTTGATACAAAAAAATTAACATGGTAATACTAGATCAGCTTTTAATTCAATGCAACAATATAACAAATGCTTACCCATATTAGGTATCAGAGCACTGTCTGCACTTAATTAGGTTCTCATAGAAATGCTTGTGGGCATAGCTGTTACAGTAGATTGACATATTTCACGTTAGAATACAAAAGGGAACTTTGTATTTATGGTCACAATACTTAAACCAAACTGAAAGATATAGCTAAAACAAGTATTTCACTTGATAAAAAAATTTGTTTAATTGGCACGTATTTATTTAATAAAGTGCTGCCTCAAGAAGGCGTGACAGTTTATTTGATCAAAATTTCATTGCATACTATCTATGGTTGTACCTAGAATGTTGTTTGGAAAGAAATTTTAGCAAAATTCATTACTTATTAAAAGCTGATAATTTTATAATGTTGATTCAAATTTCCAGGTTGCATCAACCGTTTTCACCTATAAAATTTGCAATATATCTAGGTTTCAGTTACCACTTTCGATTGTGATTTTCTTCATGTTCAACAAATATGGGTCAAATTTTTGGTATTTTCTATTTAAAAAAATATGGGATCCATGGCTGATCCCGCATTGTAAATAGGATGGCAACTTGTCAGGGTGCAAATTATCGAGTGAGTGGTGTAGTAGGATCAACTGTTCATATATAATGTCATTTGGGTTGATTTTAAACCAGAGATGGCAAAAAACTAACTTATGGAAAAACAGATGTTTGAAAGAAGTACAAAATGGATGAAAAAGAAAAAGTGAGTGTTTTGAGTCTAGAGCTATCGTTACTGGGGAAGTCTTGTGTGTTAGAGTTCTTTCTTTATGAATATAATGGGTGAATATTGCAGATGAAGTTTGTATATTTTTTTGGGATAATTTCTTCTTGCAAAATCTTTTGAAATGGGAAATTAGAATGCTAATAAAGTCTTTAAAAGGTCTTTTTGATAAAGGTTCAAATTCATTTTTGACTGGAATCTTTCCTTGGACCTCCAGCTTATTATCATGTTTCCTTTTTCCTGTCTTTTGTGCCTGAATGTAGATCTTTTATTCTCATATCATGTAGGCAATTTAAATAATAATAAACAAAATAGAAATTTAAGAGGAAAAGATATTGAGACTGTTGCTAATACTTATCTCTGTTGGAAATGTATAAAAATATGGGTCTGAAGTCTCCTTGAATTTCAAAAAGATGATTTTATCCCAGATGTCAGTTAATTTATTGAAAAACACTGATGTTTACCCAAAGGATTTAAATTTTCAGAGTAGAAACAAAAAAAAGTGTTTTTTTTAATTAAAAAAATGATAAAATACCTCACTTTTTAGATTTTGGGATCAGAATGTTAAAGGTCAAAGTTACTGAGACTTGAAGAAGAGAAACTACTTCTGCACAATACCATAAGTATATAACACAGACCAGGACCAAATGTGTTTGGCTTACACTTGGGTCAGGATAAAAGCCAAGTGATTTGGGGAATAGAGGTCAAAGTGATAACTGCACAGTAATAGTAGTTCTTTATCACAAACCTTGACCGATTGGCTCGCAGTAAGGATCAGAAATAAGCCTATTGACTTGAAAGTCAAAGGATGTGTACCATCACATCCCAATCTGTCCTCCATGTGGGAAGTACCTCCAGTTTTTCTTGGATGGGTTGGTATGTCAGCTTCAGGATCTATTGTTCAGTCTGGTCTCTGCATCCACAGCTTTTACCAGAGTCACTGAGTAGTTGCAGCCCATTTAAGATCACTGTGTATCCCAATCCTCCATTATTTCATCATTTGGTTGATTGACAATGGCCAACTAGAGTCCCTCAGACTATTCTTAATCTTGCTTTTGGTTCATAGTAACAATGCTGGGCCTTTGGTCAGACAGAGAGAAATCAGAGCTAACACCAACTAAAGATTTTGTCTATGTGGGGATGAATTTCCTCAATGACAGGATTATTCTGTGTCCTTCTGGACAGAGCAGACATGATCCTGTCCATGTATTAACTTGTCTTTTTCTCTCTCAGTTGAGGCTTTCTTGCTCACCTTATTGTCTTAAAAATGAAGAAGCAAGCTTCATGTCTATAGATAGAGCAGGGCTATATGAGGTTCAGCTGGAATTATGAGTAAATTTCTCTCCATTGCCAGCCAGGTGTTTTTGTGAAAGGAACAATATAGTTTCCGTCAGTTGCCCAACTCCTTATTGAGCTCCCCAGTCTCAACCATATATGTGCTGGTGGTGACTAAGACTGACTTCTATATACAATTAGGGCTCTATATTTTGTATTGACTTGACAACCTTTAAATGGAGAAAGAAGGGTAGGAAATGTTGATTTTTTTGCATCAAAGGCCCATCACATATTCAGTTTTACACCATTTCAAGATTGATTGCTTTAACTTTCAAGAGAGCTTACCAATCCTTACCAATAACGACCTGTCATTGATGAAAATTAAAGTCCATGGGGTTAGTGCCATTGCAGCCTTATGGGCCTATCTAACTCTATCATCTTTGGATGTTGTGTTGAAAGCTCTCTTGTGCCTTTTTCATACTACTTTCTCCATCTTTTACCTTCATTCGTTATTACACCAAAGCAAAAGCATTTTCTCGCATGGCCAATTGTTGTCACTCAAAAAGTGGCTGAGGTGGATTCCGTCCTACACTAGTCTTCCGCTTTTCTGTGACAGTACCCACACCAAAACTGCCTACCCTTCTGCACATGAGATTCTCACGTGAGATCTAACTCGGGTTAGTCTCATGTGCAATTTAACATGCAAATTAGGTAGAACTCCTGTGAGCAAACAGATCCTGATAAGAAAATCACATGTGCAGGAATTGTTAACAAGAGCAATATCTTGCTCACATGAGCCACACCTCGCTCACGTGAGCAAGATTTTGCTCACACGAGTGGCATCTTGCTCACATGAGCAAAAACAACAAAAAAACAACTATAGTATTTAGTTTTTATTGCATACAAGAATTAAACAGTAAGATCAATATTCAAATCTAGTAATCATAAGCATATAATTTGAGTTCGATTAGTGATCTTTTAATAAGGTAAGACAACTAGAGTATGTATGTATGTATGTATGTATGTATGTACCTGTTATATTAATACATCACATTTATTCTAAAAACTTTAAGGTCATAATGAAAGATACTGCTGGAAATTTGCTTCACATGGAGACCATCCCACACCAAAACTGCCTACCCTTCTGCACATGAGATTCTCATGTGAGATCTAACTCAGGTTAGTCTCATGTGCAATTTAACATGCAAATTAGGTAGAACTCGCGTGAGCAAATAGATTCTAATAAGAAAATCACATGTGCAGGAATTGTTAACAAGAGCAGTATCTTGCTCACATGAGCCACACCTTGCTCACATGAGCCACAACTCGCTCACGTGAGCCACACCTCGCTCACATGAGCAAGATCTGCTCACGTGAGCCACACCTCGCTCATGTGAGCAAGATTTTGCTCACGTGAGCAGCATCTTGCTCACATGAGCAAAAAGAACAAAAAAACAACTATAATATTTAGTTTTTATTGAATACAAGAATTAAACAGAGTAAGATCAATAATCAAATCATAAGCATATAATTTGAGTTCGATTAGTGATCTTTTAATAAGGTAAGACAACTAGAGTATGTATGTATGTATGTGTATGTATGAATGTACCTGTTATATTAATACATCACGTTTATTCTAAACACTTTAAGGTCATAATGAAAGATACTGCTGGAAATTTGCTTCACATGAAGACCATTCTTCACTGTTCCAGATAATTCGAAGCAAACAAAACGTGTAATTGACATTCCTGCTTCTGAATTTCATTATTTGCCAGTCTGCAACAATATTTTCACTTGGAGATTGTTCTTTTTGAATCAATGCACTTCCTGTTGACCACTGAATTTAAGTTAGCAGGCTCAGTTCTGAACTGTTGAAAAATGAAACCTGAAATGGAAATGAAAAAGTTGGTAGAAGTTTTTTTTTCTTCTGATCACAGCATTTGAGACATTATGTAAGGTTGATCTTTAAAGATTTGTTTTACAAGGTAAAGGCAAAATACATAATTGTAGTTTGGATTAGATGGCACTTTATCACACTGTGAAAATAGGAGCCAACTGTTTTCCCAAGGACACACTTACGCAGCCGACCCAGTCTGAAAATTCATCCTTTGGACTATGAGTCAAATTGCTCTACCAATAGAATTACCATAGTTCAGTAGCAAACGTATAAACTGCACTGTTGATGAGATACCTGCAAGTCATGTTGCATATTCCAAATTTGACTACTTCTGGATAAAGATGCCAATGTGTACCCGGGTATTCTCCCATAGATAATAACCTGGGTAATAAAACGAACAATTGGGTACCCGTTAAACAAAAAGTGTTCACAGGGGCTCATATGGTTGCTTACAATTTACTTGTCATACGTGGTCTGTATAATAATACAATCCTTTCTCAAGTGACCTATTTAAGAATCAACGCTGATATTTCAAGCCAGACCATCCTAACTTCATGCCTGTCCATGGTTCATGTGCAAATTTTCTCACGACTTAAAACACTCTTGTTTTCAGATCCTGGTGACATTATCTGGGTCAAATAAAATTAAGCACAATATGAATGTCTGGTTTAACTTGGCTACTGTAACATGCACTTCTTATACCACCATGTTAGGACAAAAAATGAATGAAATGGACAACTATACAGGTTGAAACATAAAGATAAAAAAAGTTTGCTACTTAATAACAGTTTTGAAAAAATCAAATAAAAATTAATGCATTTGTAACTTAGCATGAATTTTACATCAAACAGTTCCAAGAAAACAGACAGGTTCTTGAATGTGAAACCATTTGCCCTAGATTCATTCTATTATGATACTACACACATAGCAGTCCAGCTTAAATAGAAAATAAATGGCACCAGCTATCATTTTAAAAAAAAAGAAGAAAAAACAACAACAAAAATAACCCGGGATGTATCAATGCAACTGATGGATGTTATGTAACTTAAAAATGTTAGAGAAAAGAGATTTTGTTAAACTTTAAAACGTGTTGCACTGGACCGTCGTTATGGGATGAACCATGGCAGGTTGAGGATAATACAACAATCAACATTTATGGACTTCATGACGATTCGCAAAAGTTACTGTAGACATGTACACTAGTCGAAATGACTGTTATGCACAAATAATTTATCAATTTCTTTTGTGTCTATTCTCATCCATACTACTAATCCACACGAGTTCAGCTGATTTGTGACAAAAATTATAACTGCATATACATTTTTCATACAGTTTTCTGTAATAATGGCATGTAATTTATACTCGTTGTGCTCAGATTATGATTTTTGCCACTTATATTAGTAATAATTAATGCTTACAGCTCTTTTTGGGGTTGGAACATGTGAACCTACAACAAAGCAGTTCAGCTTCACATTTAATACAATTTCCTTTTGATTGTATACTCTGGTAACCAATCATTAGGAATGATGGGTACACATTAGTAATTTCCAAAAAATTGACATCTCTACTTCTGGAACAGTCCTCTGGAAGATTTCTCCAAAACTTTTAGGATACATTTTTCCAAAATATGTACATTTGCAGTATATAAAGAAATTCAAAATCTGGTTTCCAGTTTTTATATTTTTAAAAAAAAATGTATTGGGGGTCAAATTTTAGAGTCTGAAATGCATATGTTATCATGTGTATTACATCAAAAGATTTGAAGCTTCTTATACATACCCTTTACTGGAGTTGGAATTTCCTCTAGCATGGCAATGCAGTTTTGTCTGACTTCTTCCTGTTGCTGTCAATGTTTTGCACTTCTTTCAAATGATTGCTAACTTTGTTGTGTTCATTAAATTTTGTGACCTTCATGAAATTTAATCTGTAAAAAGATAAAAATTAGTATAATTGATCTTTTTTTTAATCTATGCAGAACAGAAAGAATGCACTGAAATGAGAAAACGATTTGGTTGGCAAAAGAGTCCTAGTCTATAAGTGTATATAAGCATTAAGAAAAGCTGTAATCCTTATCCAATTAAATCTCTATTTTAAATTTACCAATCAAAATATTTGACAGACAGGGCAAATATCTTTTAGGAATAAAATCATGAATTAAGCTACTGCATTTGGTTCTCAATCGTGTATGCTTATCTTGATCCACCCAATCAGCAATAAAATAATACAAAGAACATTTATGTTTGTACATATTGTTTCAATCGGTAACGCAAGTGCTCCTCACTGAGGCGCCCGCATTATTATTGGGGGTGGGGGTAAGAGCCAGACATGGTTGCACAGTTGAATTGTGGAAGGCTTAAATATTCGATGATAGTGTGGTGTAGATATCATTTTTAGAAACAGGGGATTGAATTATTATCTTTAAGTAAAATCTGAAACAAACCCTTGGCTCAATTTTAAACGACCATGCGAATTTATGCTTATGCTTATAATGTCGATGATTCAGGCTATCCACTTTTATCATTCTATATGCGAAAATTGTAAAAAGAAATGAGAAAAAGTAACTTACCTCTTTCTCAGCAAAGAACCATTTTTTCATAATCCTTGAATCTTCCCTAGCAGCACGTTGACGTCTTCTGTTTCGTACTGGACATTAACATCAGTACCGACGTGGACATCTTTAGATGTTGGTGTTGGTTTCTATATTTTAATAATGTCCACACTTTTGCTGTCAGAATGTTTTAAGAGCAAACATGTTGCAGGAGAATATTAAATAACTTTCTTCATAAACAGCATTGCCCTTGCTAAGAGAACATGGCCCGCGCGTAAATTTCTGTCCGGTTTAAAAGTGCTATTCTACATGTACACTGTAGGTCAACATCCAGCATCTGTTGAGTTTATCTGAGGCGCCATAAAGGGTAAATTATTAGTAAACACGTTGTTGTATGCATAGGGGCTTGTATCATTGATTACAAAACAAGTCAGTCATACATTTAGTATAAAAATAACACTTTTGTTATTTTATACTATTGTATGACTGACATTTAAATTGTAAGCAACGATGCGAGCCCTTCTGGTTTTACACTCCTTTGTACACATGTACTCGGGTATTTCTTAATGTTATATTTTATATATCAAATAAATGCTATTTTATTACCTGATGTTTCATAAAAACTGAGCTATAAGTGAATTCATATCATTAATAAGTTAATTAATATAGATCAAGTTAATTTTGATGTTTTTACAGTAGCTTGTGCCGAGCCATGCCCCATAGGACACTCTAATGGTTCTAACAAGCCGATTCTTCCACCGTGTACTCTGATAACCTGGGTCACAGAAAAGTTAACGGAAACGTCAGTGATTTGTTTTGTGATTATTTCAATAGGAAATTTCTTTTATAAACATTGAAATGACACAATCAGAATATCTAAAAGGCTGCAAATAAGCAAAATTTTCCATTGCCAAGAATATACACGTGTAAAACAGTGCGAAACAGCTACACAACCAAACATGACTGGATTAGGCAGTTTCTTATGGATTTATCAAATTTTATGTACAGTACATGTTTTTTTTTATATTGATAATGTACATATGCATAGGAAACAGGGTTGTCGTGAAACCTCGATAATAATTTGTCTAATACGTAACCTGTTCGACTGTTCAGTTGGCGTTTGAATTTTGGCGGACACTAGACAAAATGTTTAATGTTACCCCGCATAATTCTTTATGCCAGACATTCAACGTCGGTTTACAATGTTTTATTAAACACGTTAATATTATTAATCCTTTATGGTTTCTGCATGGATTAAACATAGGCTGTTTTATAGAATATGGGGAGGGGGCGTCAAGTGTACATACGCGGGGGGGGGGGGGGGGGGGGGGCGTAGAAAAAAGTATGCATGCGTGGGGGGGGGGGGCGGTCAAGCTTTGCCAGATTTTTGCGTATGTACTAAATGGATGACCCCTAAGCCAAATTACACAATTCAGTAAGTATAAGATTGTATTGACTTTTTGTGCGAACATTAGGCATGTAAGAAAACGACGTAGTTTATGTAATTCTCCAATTTTTCTGGATAATGACTTGAGAGTTTATTAGGCCAAAAGGACTGTACATCATTGTTTATTTTTTTCCCAGATATGTGGCTATGTATTTGTTTTACAATTTTATAGTGGGGTTTTAGAAGTTTGTGGATAAAGGAGTTGCATCATATGTTTATGGAACATAGGATTCATTTTAATGCAAAAGTTTTATTTCCTTTTTATATTTGTAAACTGTGTATTTTGGGGAGAGAAACATTTCACCTTTTTACGGATTACTTTATTAAACATCAACCACAATCAGTATGCAAGTTATTAACTCTATTCTTTGACAGCTGTTAAAGTTTAATGGGTAGTCTAGCAGTATACGAGACCTTAATGCTGAATTGTTTTGTTTTATGAACAGTGAAATGAACCATATGTTCAAATACAAGGAGCATGTTGGGTCAAAGTAAGATTAAAACTCACTGAGAAAATAAGGTGTAGATGTTTTAAAATTTAAAAAATACAACAAAGCAACATGAGCAAGTGCAAAATAGAAATGATGTCTATTTGACAATAATGGAGATGCTTGACATTCAACATTTACACAAAATATTTAAGTCCAAATTGCTCATGTGATAACTCACGTGAGAAATTAGAACTCTGCCTTATTTTCAAACATGGTTGTATGTAATGGAAAAGAATGTTTTCTAAGTTCTACTTTCTCATGTGAAAATTTAGATTCTCACGTGAGCAAAATCTGCACACGTGAGAATCAGGTTAGTTTTTCCTTGGCTCACAAGATCTAACAAACTGCACACATGAGCCTGCAAAATCTACCCAATTTGCATACATTTCTAACAAGGTTCTCATGTGCAGCTTATGAGCAGCTCATGTGAACTGGTGAGATTTTTCTGTACGGGTAAGTATTCCTTGTTTGTATTTTATTTGCTGTCATCAGTTCTCCACCAGAATGACTAATTCAACTATGCAATAGTGACAGGTATGGTATTATTGATATTAAAATGTAGTTTGTTTGGGGTGGGTGGGTGGAAACGTAATCCTCCCCTAGCCATATTGCCAAATTCCCTCCTCTTTTCCTACACTGATTCCCAACTAAGTTATGCTGCTTCCTAAAAGATAACAGCAGTGCTTGAGCAATTGGGGGGGAGGGTCCTCCAGGAGCATTCGAGTCTTAAAGAACCTTCTGGTTCACTCTAATGAGAGGATGACAGTTTTGTCATGTGGTTGGGGTATTTTCTTCTGGAAAAGTACTAGTTATGCAGTTACAACAGGTGAGTATTACATCAACCAAATTAGTAAACCCACCCCCCCAGTAGTAAAAACACTGGATATTTCCACAGATTGTGCTCCAAACTCTTCTGTTCAGGCCAGTGAAGCTGTCATGGGTACCTGGGTACTCTGGTTCCTGCATGTTGTTAATATCCTGTGTAATAAAATAGGCAAGTGGGTACCTGTTAATAATTTGTTTTAAAAAATTTACAAATTCAGATCAAAGACATCATGAGTGAGTCTGACATAATGATTTCAGTGTAAGGCTCTTGTCCAGTGACATTTATTCATCATTAGACATATGTCCAATGTCCTCATTTAATAGCAACAATTATTTATCCTGCTGTTATGGTGTTGCTAACATAGTTTCGTGCCGAAAACGCATTGTCCATTCAATGTGAATAGTCATTCTGCCATAGAGAGAACATGTCAGAATGACCCTTTGCACTGCACTCTTATTTTGCACACCACTTTGTTACATATGCAGAAGGTAGATGTTATTTGTCCTCTTTTTCATGGCTGTTATACTGCATAGACATCTGCCAAAACTGTTACTAGTGAAATTAATCTGTAGTAACTTACCGCAAAGAGCAGTCTTCTGCAGTTTTGGTTAGTTTTGGTGTTAAAACTGTCTGTTCCATTTTCTAAGAAAACGATATCATAGCCCTTTCCCCTTTAGAACTTAGTACTTTTTAGGACTTCAGAGGCAACCTCGTGTGCCATCTTTTTGGTGGACGCACATTCCTTACGTATCTACAAATGACTGTGGTACAGGCAAGTCTTTATGTTCCAAGAAAAAGAACAACAGGTCCTGCCTCTTATTGAGGACATTGTTTTCCTTACATATGTAAAACACTGTGGTATGGGTTAGTCCTTGTGTTCCAGGGAAGAAAACAATTGGTCCTGGCAAACATTTTGGATGTGTTTCCTCTGTCTTCAAATGTATATTGTATTCTTTTTGTTTGTCCATGCTACATCTTGAGATTGCATATGTATTTGAATGTTACATTAACTCATTCAGCCCCAGCACTGTTATCAGTATCTCTGCTGCTATGCCCGAGAAGCACCAAGCTGTGTCTAGCTGCTTGTGCCCCAGAGTTTTTACCCGTTTGAAAAATTGTGAAAACATCATGCACATGCATTCACTCGTGCCTTAATTTCTCTTCTTATATCCAATTAAAATCCACGAAATCTTCACCAATTATTCCAAATGAATTTTTCTACACAGTGATGTATTTTTTTTTCCTTTTTGTTAAAGTTTTTCACAACTTATTTATACACTATTTACAAAATTATTTGCAACGTTTATCTGCAAGAACTCTATCATCATCGCTGTCAGCATCCTCATCTTCTGACAATTCAGTCTCAGAAACTTCAATGTCCGAATCTAAATCTCACAAAATATCCAACTGCTAAACATATCTTTCCTCAGCTTGCTTAATATTTTTATAGATCAAACCCGAGAAACAAGTCATTTTTGCTCTCATCAAAAATCACTTACGTCCGTCATCATTTATGATTTTTCTTGAACAGAACACATGTAGTGAAACTGCTCTCAAACAGTAACCCTTGGCTTCTGAACAATTCAATTTTGTACCTTGCCATTATTGGGTTGATCACCACAACAGCGGTTGCTCACTTCCATTAGGGAGATAGAGCACTGCCAAATCTCATATTTTTTATTCTCTCTGGAGCACATAGTCATGACACAATATGTTGCTCAGAGAATCAACCTTCTATAGAGGGACCTCTCGTATAGTATGTGCAACTCAATTTCTCTGTATTTGATTAGTTTGACTGGAGCATCACCCTACCCAGCTGACAAATTCAGCTATGCAATAGCGGCTGGATAAGTAATTCCTGCTATTAAATGTTTTATTGTGGGTAATGCTAATATTAATTATGCAATACTTTCCTTATGGTATTGCTGAATGCCCTCCTCCCACCCAGCTCTCATGTTATACGTAACTGGTGTTTGTAAAAGATCACAAATAATATCTACCTTCTGGATATAACTTGACATAGAGAGTGGTGTGCAGAATAAGAGGGTGGAGTGCAAATGGACGTTCTGATTTTTTGTATCTACTCTGTGGGAGGATGTATTCACATTGAATGGACAGGGAGCTGTCAGCATGAAAATAGGTTAGCTATACAACAGCAGCAGGTAAGTATTGCATAATTAAAATTAGTTTTATCCCCCCCAGCTA
Organism: Sinohyriopsis cumingii; assembly: GCA_028554795.2. Taxonomy (NCBI): domain Eukaryota; kingdom Metazoa; phylum Mollusca; class Bivalvia; order Unionida; family Unionidae; genus Sinohyriopsis; species Sinohyriopsis cumingii. The sequence goes on along the minus strand of CM068826.1, from coordinate 78,609,466 downwards.
CATTTTTCTGTGTATTGTAACTGTACTTGAAATAGTCCCAAGAAAACAGGTTTCTTGACTGAAACCACGTGTCAGAGATTCATTATAATTTTATACACGCATATGTCTACATTTAATAAAAAAAATGCGCCAGATATTAAAAGTTCTTTATTGATGCGACTCCTGTTATGTGACTAAAAAATAGTGGAGGGGAGGATTTTGTTAACATAAAAACATGTTGCATCAGGTAAAGGACAAATCAATGGTATTTTACAGATTTTTAAAGAAGAATGTGACACTGCAATACAGCATTTATCATTTGTGGTTATCATGACCATTCATTGGAAGTTAAACATGTAGACTAGTTAGCATGAGTGTTATGCATAAAATATTATCAGTTTTGTGTCTATACTCTTGTACAAACTATTTGCATGGATTTAATCGATTTGTGACAAGAATTTTAACTGCAGATCTAGGTTAGTGGCAAAAATACCTTTTACATATTTTTCTGTTGTAATTTTTGCATATAATACATACAGATTGCTCTTTTTATGCTGAGATTATGCTTTTTGTCACTTATATTGGTAATAATTATGCTTATACCTTTCTTGGGGATTGGCATATATGAACCACAAGAAAGCAGTTCAGGTTCACATTTAATAGAATTTCCCTTAGATTGAGTATCCAGTTAACTGATCATTATGATTGACAGGTGGTAGAAGTTTTGTAAAATTTTGACAGCTTTAGTGACAACAGAGATTGGAATACCAGTAATGTTAATGATGTTGTGTCCCTTGCTATGGTGTGTGATGCCTACTTCTCTCTGGTTACACAGTTGTTGATTTCTTGGATTCATGTTAATTCTGATATTGACATTGTCACACTTGTGATACCAATAGTTGGAATGTAAATTTGCTATACCAAGAGGATATTGTTTGTAAAAGTAGTGATTGCCAGGAAGCAACCAAGTTATTTAACAAAGACGATTTGACATAAAAGTGATTTTTATGATTCATTGACTAGTACTTGAATGTATAATTTGGTACACCACTTCCTCGATAACTCATGAACCTGCTTATAACGCGGCATCAGGCGTGGATCCCATTTTTTAAACCTGAAAATACCCAAAACAATTATCCCTATTTGTTGAACTATAAGAAAGTCACGATCAAAATTGGTAATGGAAACTCTGATGTATAGCTCGTTTTGTCGTTGAAAACGGTAGATAGGACCTGGAAATTTTAATCAACACTATGAAATATCAAATTTAAAAATAACTCCTACGATTTTTTACATTTTCTTTCCAAACGACATCCCTAGTACACCGTAATTAACGATATGTAAGGAAATTTCGATTAATGAAAATGTCACTTACGACGAGTGGAGGCACTACTTTAAGAAATAAATACAAATTAAATAATTTTTTATCAATTTAAATTTGTGTTCTAGTTCCATCTCTTAGTTCCTTTTAAGTGTAATCATCATAAGTGCAATGTGTCCTCTTGTAATTAAACGTAAAATGCGTCAATCTACCGTAACTGCTATGCCTGCGAGTGTTTCTCTGAGAACCTAATTAAGTGCCGATTGTGTTTTGATAACTGACTTGTGGAAGTATTTGTTGTATTGTTGCACTGAATTAAAAGCTGGCCTCCTTCATATTATCACGTTAATTATGTTTTTTGAATTAAAAAAAGAAGTTGGAATAAAAGGAAAGTTAAAAGGCACAAAAATCGGACTAACTTAAAATCTAGCGGCCTTGGTCGTATGTCGGGTGAACTCGCTTCATTTGATCAATCGAACACTGAAATAAACGTTATCACGTATGTAATAGAAACTACCTTAAATTAACCGACTCTTTCATAACTGTGATCAAAGATAACAAGGCAGCAAAGCAAAAGGAATACTTCATAAAATAAAGAGCTTGATTTCACAGATACGGACCATTGTGGGCAAGCGAGTTTCAGAGAATTCTTGAACTGGCGTTTAGAGGTATCCTCAGGGATGATAAGAAATTTCATTATTATTTCAATAAATAATTGAGGTTCGATGTAGACGTGTCATGAAATAAATGTCGCGTTTTTGAAAAAAAGAATTTTGTTTGGTGGTTTATCAACAGGTAATCTAGTTCCCAAATTGTGGACTACCAGTTTGGCAAGATGCTATTAAATACCATTAACGGGAACCAGAGTCATCAAGAAAACAAAAAGCAGTGATGTAATACACAGATTTTTCGCGTACACATGGTGGTTGTTAAAACCAGTTGGAACGATCTTTCATGTTATATATTTTGAGAGAAAAAAATGTTATTTAAACAGAATAACGAACAGCTTCATTAGAAAAAGAGCGTTGTTAAAAATTATTATCAACATGATTGTAAAATGAGGATTCAGTCATTAAACAGCCCAGTTCCCTAACGCCCGCCCGCCCCCCAGTTTTCTCGATGTCAAAGTGTTATATTTTTCTTCTTGTCAATTTTTGGAGGTCCCTCGGTAATTTGCGCCTCACTTACAGTGTGGTCTATGTTTATGGACCCCGTTGTGTGTGAGTTATTGAGGGAGAGTTGTACTTACACTGAATGGTAAGACCTACTAGTCTATCATTAGTTTATTTTCTTCTCAGAATAACATTTTTTAATAAAAATTCTGATGTGTTTTGTCGAAAAGTTGCATTACCATTACATATGAGTTCTGACGATAATTATACCAGTATCAGTTATTTACTACAGATGTCCAACATCATTGACATCGGATGGTACATAAACATTTTGTTGCAAAAGGGATAATTTGGATATAATGGTTCAATTATGTTCTAAAATTCCCAGTTCCTTGTAAAACATTATAACCAATCTTGATTGAAGCACAGCTTTCACAATAGTGCACTAGTGGTTTGAATGTTTTTTTGTGGCTGATGAGTGAAATAACTATCCACAGCTGGTGGTTACTTGCTTTGTTTCAGAATGCAAACACAGGATCACAGGGGTGGAAGACAGTTGGTTTAGGTATATCAATGCCAAATTCTGTAAATTCATCTATTTTTGTCTTATATCAAGTTTGTTTGGTTTTCCACAACAACAAAAAAATCACATTTTCATCAGTACTTAATTTCTCTGATTGATTCATTATGACAGTTGTTTACGAAATTAATGGTTTCTAGCAGCCTGGTTGAAATTTATACCTCAGTTAAAATAAAGCAGTTTTAAATATTGCAAGATTAATATTTTTATGATTTTTATAATGTTGAGCTGAAAATTTTCCGTATTTTAAATTGATATTCATAATTTTATGTTTATTCTTCAGTTTGGCAATGGAACAGCAGAGGAGATGTTCAATTTGATAATCGGTGCACAAGATAACATCAGAGAGGCTTTGAAGATAATATTTGACAAGACAAATTCCACTGATGAAGTGATCCGGTCTGTAATGCCCCATCTGTTAAACCTTACAAATTGGGTAAATACTCAGAAGCCATCCCTTGCTTATAATACAGTGGTCCCTAATTCATGAGTCCTCAGACAATATGGTTTGTACAACCTTGTAATAGCCTTGTAATTTAAGCGATTGTCTTGAAAACTTCTTGAGAGCTCAGTATTGAATTGAATATATGTAAAAACAGCCTCCCATAGTTTTAATCTCCATATCTATTCTGTGTGGGTAGGGGCCTTTGCCATGTATCTGTACAACTCACAATACACGGCCTATGATACAATACATTATTGATACACATGAACTTGGTAGTCTTTCCATCTTGAGAAGATCTGCCAGCTGTAGGTGATGTTCTTTAATGTGTTTTGACATACTGGTTATATTTTCAGTATGCAAATTACAGACAGATGAAGACTTGGCATCTGTTTATATGCCATTATCATTGATGACAATGTATCAAAAATACTTTTAAACAGACTACTTGTTAGTTCTGTGAGACCTTGTTCAAAATTGTATGCCATTTAAGGTAGGCTTCATTTGATCAGACGCAGAATTAGATTTAGCCTAAATGCTCTTTGTTTTGTACTGTATGAATGCGTTAAAAACATCTTATTAATTTCATGTCTTCAAACTTGGAAGATATTACAATGTTAATTTCACAAGATCATAAATGGTGCAGTTTCCTCAGGCAAAGAAAATCTCATCTAGCACAAGATTGGGCCATTTGGAGTGGGGACGAATAGCAAAAAAATATTATCACACTGTACTTCTTGCAAATGCAGAAAAGTGTCACAATCATGGATACTTGTTTTTGGTAATGAAGAAGGAAAACTATATTGACTACAACCACTCCTATTTTTGGAGAAGAAAAAAGAATATGAAAAATGTACACAAGATAAAAAAAAAGTTTGAAATCTGCCCCCTTGCTGATTCTGTGTTTATTTTTCTTATCCCACTGCCACATACAGTAACTGATGAAATATCGCTGTATTGAAAGACACTTCAGATTTGTTCCCCCATATACGAAATAGACCAAAAATGCCCCTACAAATACAGACTTGAAGAATAAATGGAAAAACATTGGAAATATTATTGTTGAGGTAATTGGCTTGTCCGTTTTTTATTTGGATACGGGTTTCACATCAGCTTTAGTGGAATTAGAGAACCCGACTGACTTTATAGTAGTACCTCAGATGCTTTAACTGCACATATTTTTCTATGAGGAGCATCTTCATCTTCAAAATGTTGATTATGGACTTTCTCAAACAGGGTGTCCAGCTACCATGACATGTTCAGAACAAAAGGAAAAAAAATGGTTTTTAATAATCAGTACAGAAGAATAAAAAAAAAATATTCAAATTGTTCTGAATAAAGCAGGAAGGACACAATTATATATATTGGACATCTCGTGTTGATTTGTGTATGTCACATGTTGGGAGATAAAATTGCTGTAATGTGAAATGCAGAAAAGAAATTCCAAGAATTATGTTAAGTTGAAAGATAGCAACAAGCCAAGATCTTCAACTGAAGTTTGTGCAACCGTGCTAGAGGTAAATAAGGTCTATGTGTACTTTACAAACTTTCAGATAAGCATAATTTTTACCGTTGATGCACTGGTTGGAATAAGGAACTTTCTAAATATACATTTTCCAACTTGACAATAGCATTACCTGATATTTTGTTGCACATTACTAACATCTATGATACATTCTCGTTAGGGTTGGCAGGTCTTCATAAGTGAAGATGACACATTTTTTCTAAGCCGATTTGCCCAGTTAATGATTTAGTTTTAAAGAATTAATATTGTTACTATATGAAGAAAGACCCAGTTAACAAAACTTTATGAAGAAATACACATGTTGTTAACATTATTTCCAACAGAAAATTGACAGATTCATTTAAAGATTTCATGTAAGGAATTGCACTGTAATAATGAATTAAACATAGCAAATGGTAGCGTGATGGAAATGAAGAAAAAACCCTGTTAGTAATGTCTAAAATAAATATAGGTGCTTACCCTATTATATAAAGCATCTGTTTGCAAAAAATTGGCAACGTAAGAATATAAATACATTTAATGCTTACTTCAGGTAGTCTTTGTTTACATGTAGTTCCAAATGCCCCATTAGGGCCTCTTCAAAAAATCTTGTTCCCAAGGCAATTTAGAAAGAATGAAGAAAGAGAAATGAATGGGTAGCAATGTTTTTAAAATATCTGAATCGTTATTATTCTTTTGATATAATAATGAAGGAAATAATGTAGCGCACTCCAGCGATACATACGCAACTACCAAGCAACAGATAAAACGACAGTGATACACAGACAGCAAAATTCATGCATTTTTTTATTTTTTGTGATTTTCACAAAGTTATGATGAGAACCCAAAAATTTAATAAAAATTAATCGGTGTAAATGCCTTGTCTGATCAAGTTGCTTAAATGTAGCATTTTCCATTAAATTTCCCATACCAGACTATGTTCAAAGGTTGTGTTTAGGTATGTAATTTTTTAAAATATGCATTATATATTTAATGCAGAATAGGTTGATTTATACATCAAATAATACAATGAGATACAGAGTTGTGATATTTACAAGAATTTTTTTCCCCATAAAAACGAGGGCAGAAAATGGCCCTTATTCAGTATAGTCCTTTGTTAATTTGCCAATGTGCCAGTAAAATTTAGCTTGACTAGAATTTATGTCGTGCTTAATAACCCAGATGTGTAAACAGTTTTCTTCCTGAAAAGCAGATGCAACAAGTGCTATGATACCACTACTGGCTTTACTTGTGAAAGGCACTTTTAGTGTGAACTGTTAAATACACATTGTATATAGCACAGAGTACACTTGAAAATATGTGCAACTTTAAACTAATTTGCCCAATTTGTCATGCATGATTGCTCTCCATAGTGTGTAAATTTTGCACAATTCATGCAGTCACGCATCCTGGCACCATCTCTTTTTAGGTACAGGTCAATTATGGACAATTGCGATACAAAATTTCTCTGTTGCTTTGCCAGTACTTCCAGATTAACACACAGGGAATATATTAAATCAAGTTTTGATTGAAGGTTATTGCTTGACCTAGCTTTATTAGAACAGACAAGAACCACCATTGAGAATTCAGTGTAACATATTTCACTGTTATCACACTGATATTGTAGCTTTAAAATTTGACTTGTCAAAAGTCATAGACAAGACGAAAATTAACCCAGAAATTTCATGTAAAAGTGGTTATTAAATAATGAGTAATGTATTTCATTATTTATGTGGAAAACATTGGAATATTTCTTTTCTACTGATCAAGCTGTTGGGATAAGATAATTAGCATGGAGTTGGTGAGGGGAGGGCAGATTACAAATTATACCACTTAATGTTACTTTGTTGAAGGCGAGTGAATATTCTTGAGAATCTTTTTCATTTTTTGCTAACAAAACCAAATGTCTGTGTCTGCAGCAGCAGTCTTTGATGAATTCTTAAATTAAATAATAACAAGACAAATAACTAGAAATTATTCTGTTAGTATATTTGATAATTTTATATTTGATTTAATTTGTCTTTTATTTGATTTGAATTTTTTGTTGGTTTTTAAGTCTTTTCATTTTCTTTACATTTCAATGTAATGTAATTATGTTTACTAGGAATTTTATATTTTCCGGAAAATTCAGAGTTTTTCCTTTGATAACAAATAATAGAAAAACTGTTTCTATTTTTGACTTAATTCCTGGTCTTGATTGAGGGTCAAGTAAGCAACTTTTATTCTTGGAGTAAAATGATTGGTTCTTGTCAAGGACATACAGGGGTTACATGATTTTTAAAAAATATGTAAACATGATCACATGATCATCTATTTCGCAATTAGGCATTTCCCAAATTGTGAAATGCTTACTATTAATAGTGATGTTTAGAGAGAGAGAGATCAGAGAGTTTGGGGCCTTTAGGCACTTGATGTCAAGTTGTTTTTCTTCTGTTATGACCAGTATTGAATTTGTGAATTTTTTTTGAGTTTTTAAATTGTTCGGATTCTAAAAGATTAATTCATTTCTCTGGAAATATTTTGTGCCCATACAGAATTCTTGAGCAAAGACTTTTCTTCAAAATTTGATTAGGATTTCCAAAACTGGAGGATTAATTATTGTGTTTTTACAAGGAACTGTAGACTTAAGCACAGTACAGGTTACAGCATATGTCATCGTCTTTCATCTTGGATTCTTCATCGGGACCCGAACTTGGAATCATTAGAACATTTCAGTATTATGACTTAAAAAAATTTTATTCATGGATTATTCTTTAATTATTTTTGGATTTGATTTTTGTTGTTGTTGTTGTTGTTGTTGTATGTTTTAACGCCATTTTTCAGCACAAGATAGGCTATACATGGCGGCCAGTATAATTGGTGGTGGAAGAACCCTGGAAAACCCGGGAAGAACCACCGACCCACGAGAAGCTACTGGCAGGCTTTCTCATGTACCCACGTTAGCCGAGCCTGAGACTCGAACTCACGCAGACAGGGATTTGATTTTGGAAACCCAAGGTTCATATATTTTGATTTTTACAGAATTTTTCCAGGGAAAAAAATTAAATTTTTCATAGCTTGTTGTTTTCGCTTTTTCTTGTATTATTATTTATTCGAGCCTTAGAAACACGTAGCATAAAAATTGGGTACCTTGTCCTATGGATAATTTAGAATTTATATTACAGAAAATTTTGTTTTTTCGAAATTTGAATTCCCAATGTTTTTTAAATCTTAGTGAAATCAGCAAGCTTTTTCTAAAATGTCATTAAAAGTTGAAGTATTTATTTCAAATCCTGCCCAGGAACAATTGGATCTTTTCAAAAATGATGAATTGATTCAACTTGCCAGAAAATTTGATATTTCTGTGGTAAAGGCTTCCTTAATTAAGGAAACAAGAAATGAGAAATATTTTGGTTCAGAATTTGGTAGAAAAGAATGTTTTTGATAAAAGTGCTTTGGTTTCAATTAGTAAATCTGTATCAGACTCTGTCATAGAAGTAAAGGAATTAGAATTTAACATACAAAATGGAGTTGAGGAAGCTGGAGCTTCAGAAAGAAGAAAGAGAACAACCAATGCAGTTGCTATTGGAAAAAGAAAAAGAACAATTGAAATTGGAAAAAGAAAAAGAACAAATGTTACTGCATAAAGAACAAATAAAGTTACAATTTGGGAAAGAGGAGAGAGAGACAGGAAAGAGAGAAAGATAAACAGATGCAAGTGCAATTAGATAAGGAAGAAAGGGAGAAAGAAAGACAAATACAGTTAAAAAAAGAACAAATGTTAAAGGGAGAAAGAGAAAAATGCAGATGCAAAGAGAGAAGAAAGAGAGGGGAGAACAATTTAGAATGAAAGAAATGGAACTGGCAAGTGAAAAGCACATTCATACTTTAGATACAAGTTTAAATTTTGATCTTGCACAGAATATTAGGTTAGTGCCCCCTTTTAGAGAAAAAGAAGTAGACAAATATTTTCCTTATTTTGAAATAGTTGCTGAAAATTTGAAATGGCCAAGGGATCATTGGACTCAATTATTACAATGTGTACTCACTGGTAAAACTAGTGATATTTACCATTCACTGTCAGTTCAACAAAGTGGTGACTATGATAACGGTTAGAGAATGCGTCTAAAGGGGTTATGAGTTGAATTTGTTTGAGAAAAAGAGCAGTTATTTGATAGATGGTGATTAGCCAAGAAAGTTTAACGAGATTATCAGTCTCAAACAACTTATATTACTTGAAGAGTTCAAAAACTGTCCATAGTGACATTAAGTCTTATCTTGATGAGCATCAGATTGAAACCTTAGAAAATGCTGCTCAAGCTGCTGATGAGTATTCTTTAACTCGTAAGGTTCCTTTTGTAAATGAGACTTCTACTCAACAGTCTTCTGGCAGAAACGTATTTCAGCCTAATACAAGCCCTTCTTGAACTCAAACTGGCACAACTTCTAAAAATCAACCTTCAGACAAGCTTGATTCTAGATCCTTGTCTCTTCCTACATGTACCTATTGCAAGAAAAAGGGCACATTATTTCTGATTGCTATAAAGTGAAAAATAGGCATCAGAATCATGCTAGACTTATTCCAAATGCCTTTATTTATAAGAGGTCAAGGTCAGTCATGTATTGAAAGCAATGCATTTGTTGGGTGTAACAAACCCCAGTCTGATTTGATTATGGAGAATTATGAACCATTCATATCGAAGGATTCTATATCACTCCCGGGTGATTTGGCCAATCCTATCCCTATTAATATTTTAAGGGACACAGTCTTTTATTGTCAGGTACCAGAATTGTTATGCATATATAAACCTGTCTGCAATAAAGCAGAGCCAAAATGTTGATCTGAGAAGTAAAATTTTTTTATTTGATAATGCTTAGACAGTTGAATCGACTTAAGCTTTCATGCATTAATTATATAGATTTTCTTGTCATTTTTCATAACTTGCAATTTCTGTTATGTGGTTCAAAATTGGTAATCTAATACGGCAAAACAGGTACATAATCCTAAACTGTCACTTGGTCCAGGGAAATGAATGCTCTTCCTAAATCGTCTTGGTAGTGGTCACAGCTTTGAAAGAGATGTACACATTTCATCACTCTGTTTACTAAAGATGCCAACTGACATCCAGGTACTTGGGTACCCACCTGTTGACAATAATCTGGGTAAGAAATTGAGCCAGATGGTACCCATTTATCATATACAAGTTGTCTTGTCGGTGGTTTTGAAGGCAGAACTAACTTTGTTTTCAAGTTGTCAATCTGTTTGATTGAGCTTTAAATACATGTATTATTTCAGTGCAGAGGTCTGCCTCTTATAATAATAATTGACATTAAAAGCATTGCTTGTTTTCCCATGTGACAACTCTTTGATCTGATGCACAAACAATGGCAAGTAGCAGAGGGTGGTTATTTGATCTTGTCGCACAACTGACACATGTTCAGTTGCAATTTTGAATGTATTTCACAAATTCTATGATCAATGTGTTATTTACAAAGCTCAACTGCAGTCACTAAATAAGCATCTGCATTTGAAAAGTGAGGCCATGGAAAGGGAGTCATACGATTTTTATGGTGACGAGACCATGACAACTTACTAGACGACGATAGTAGGATTTTAGAACTTTATCAGATAATGAGGATGAATTCTTGGACTTTGTACCAGATGACATTAGGTAGTGATAGTTACAGGATACTATGAATTTAAAAATTGTTGGTTTGGTTTCATGATTGTACACATTTAATGCAATTTCTCTTTTGATCTGGTATACCCAGGTAAAGGATTTTTTAGGATCAATGGGTATCAGGTAGAAGTTTCCAGAATTTTGACAGCTTCACTATTTACCATAAATAGATAATACTTGTGCTGATATTTACTCCAGGAATTTAAAGAAATGTAATTTGCATATGTTAACTTTAGAAAGTTTCCTAAAAAATTTCAAATTGATAAATTTGCTTAATTCAGGTTCCAGAACCAGAAGCATTTATTTTGGGATGTTTTTACATGTAGCTGGCATGAGTTTGGGTCATACAAATTCCTCATTCACATTAAGTAAATTATGAATAAGAAAGAAAAAAATCCTCAGTTTTCAGAAGAAAGACATTGCCTTGTGCTCACATCTTTACATTATCTCAATAGAACTTGATAATAGGAAATGT